>JACJUY010004251.1:47460-74119 GCA_014220935.1 Platorchestia sp. MABIK | reverse complement strand
TTCTCAACCTTTCCTTCATCAATGGCCTCCTCGGCTTTATGTATTAAGTACATAAGGCAGAAATTGACCTCAATCAGGAGTAAATTTACCCCTGGTTGAGGACCTCTGCTCAAGAGCTGGCCAGGACGAGAGCCCTTGTGTCTGCGGTGGGTAACCATCATTCCTTGGAGGAACGTCAGGTCCCAGTACACCGATAAGGCTTGAAACTAGATGAATTATTTCCTTATTTTACACTAAGAAAATAATGCAGGAGCTAATCAGTGAAGAGTATCTCATATAGGAAATTTCTTCAATAAATGATGTGCATTCTCACTTGCCTGATATAATGAATATGCAAGACACACTTAAAATTTATCAAGCATCAATCTTCCCCGTACATACTATTTTCTTCAGCTCACTCTACTGACGGGTTTCAGTATGTGTAACTATGGCAACTGCACGTTAATATTTGTATTCTTACTGTTCATCATGCCTATTCATCTGGTTTTCAACAATTTGTCTAAATTTTAATCTGCTTTCTACGACTCCCATAAATGGTTGATATGATCCACCCTAACAAAATGGGGAGTAAACCAAATTTTACGGACTCGTCCAAAAAGAGTACACCGCATCAAATTTGACATATTCTAAGGAATGGGAGAGAATATATATACAGAAGAGCAAAGAGAAAATTGTGTTTGAGTCATATGGGGCGAAAGTATTTTCACTTCGCAGGACTTTGTTCTAGCTTTTCGCTTATACAAATCTTTTGAATGAGTTTGGATTCAATGAACATAAATAGAAAAATGGTACAAATTTCAAATTCTCTGCAGCATTTAAAAATATGGGCGAGACAAAAAATAACTCATGGACAAAACATAATATCCAATATAAAAATTTAGAAAAATATCACAAAAAGAAGTACAGAAAATTGAACATTCAAAAAATGGCAAAATATGTCAAGATTCTACTCAAAAGTAATGAAAATTGTAAGCACTCTCAGCCCCTTACACGCACGATCGTCACCGAAGGGAGGAAGAGAAGGAGAAACTGCCCCAACGCCCATTTTTTGCAAGCCCCCACACCTGGGGAGGTGTGACGAAAGTGAAGATGTGCACAGCGGCAGCGCAGCGACTCCAGCCGCCGCCCTCCCCAGCACTCTGCATGTTTTGTGCAGTGAAGATCGAGGCAAAATTGCACGCGCTTTCTAGCCAAGAAATCGTGCACGTGAGAATGTAAAGATAGCGCTGGCCTCGCGTACCCCGCACGACTCGTGTTTCCTGTGTAAAACCTACATCGTAATGAGATATTGAAGTGCAGTACGCACCGTAACGTGGCAATTACTTCCTTGCAGCACTTCTTGCTTATTCAGTTCGATAGCTGCCTGCACAAAGTAGGACTAGCAGAGCAAGATAACGTGCCCGCTAAGAGATACTAGATTGTAACATAATTTTTATACAAATGTCTAATTAATTAAAGTACATTACAGATGAGGGTGAACAACAAAACGTGGTGCAGAAGACTAATATTTACTCTAGTGTTAATTAATTCAATATTTGGCGACAATAGCATCAAAAGCAGAGGAAGTAAAGAATTCATAACATTTTGCGAGAACCTTGCAGTAGTTTTAATAAGGGCCACATAAATGTGGTAAACATGAAACGTTAACAGGAAGTTGCAAAATATAAACCTGTAGTAAAACAGAAGCAAGTAACAGTGCTAAACATGAACTCAAATAAATGCATACCTCGGACATACTAAAATGTGACCTACAAACACCGACGAAAATGGTAATAATCACATGTGGAAGATCATAACTTATTACGGACGTAAAGAGTGCAAGCTCAGCAAACTGAACGAAACTTACTCGGGAAGCCCAAATGTTCACGGCGCAATATTCTTACCACAAAAGTGGCGGAATTGCGAGGCAAAACGGAAACCTTAAGTGTTCAATGCGCTCGGCTGCATTCACAGAATAAGTGACGAAGTATACAAGATATTCTACGTATTCTTCAGCATACATCGAAAAATAAGCAAATGTACTTCTTTTAAATCTACTGAAGTCTTGATAAATGTACATCGCCAACGCTAATTTTCCACTTTCAAACGCACTCCAGTCTCGTGTCGAATAACTTGTTCGGGATTAAGCTTTACGGAAACTTAACCGAAATAATGGCACATAATAGTGCTCGACTTGCGGCTGGCAAGCACGGCAGCTCTGTTCCCGGAGGCAAGAAAACCTAGTCAAGATAATCAAGTTTACTTTCACACGCCCGAGGATTTAATTAACGTTGGAATGGAATCTTTATAGTTCCGTACCTCGCGGCTTCAAGAATATAACAGCAGCAACTCATCATTCTCCTAACGACTAAGCCACATCAGCAGCCGATTATCGTGTAAAGATGAACTAATGAGACATGTTTAGGAGCAATTCAATCCTGCACTTCGGAAGCCGTTAATGCAGATGCCCCTTCGCTGCTTAGTTCTTCCAGATTATTTATGACAGCCTTTCATCACAAATTAATTTCTTCTGGATTAAAAATGAAGAAAGTTGAGCACGATAGCTCGAGGTAATGAGTGAGCACACCTCGAGATTTCTTAAGCTCAATTTCATTTTAAGCTTTGCGCCTCGAGTGAGATTGAGGCTTTCCAGCGAGAAAGTACTGAAAGTGCGGCCGGGTACAGCTTGAAAAAAAAAATACCGCCGGAGATTTAATTGGTGACCAAGAAATGGAAAACTAACCACGCTTAACGAGTCTTCATTTTTCCGAATTCCTCTAGAGTTAGGTCGTGGCATATCGAGGCACAGGATATCTGAAGTATCCAGTAAATTTACTTGAAACTAATGTTGCAATCAAAAGGAAACGATGACTTAACTAATTACTCGGTATAAACAGCTGTTTTTATGAACGTTGGGGAGATACAACAGCATTACAGGACTTGACAATGCGAGGCGAACACAGATGCAAGCAATGCAGTACCGACCCTTTAAGCTAGTAAAATATTAGGCAAGAACTGCAGGAATGTACAAGTTGTAGGCAAGTCATTTCCTGGCGCAATCGGCTAAGAATTTCGATGCCCTGTGATTTAATTTCTCTTTTTAGGAATTTGTTAGCTGTTTAATTGCCAACCATGCCCCAGCAAAGTTATTGGTTTATTCAGGATCCCAGTCGATGTTTTGTGTGGCCCAGCCCTGGCATCACAAAACCTGTCTCCAGATTCCTACAAAAATTCACAAAATAGTATATCTATATGAAAAAATTGTCTGGAAATCGGAGAAAACGGCAGTGCAAAAAAAACTGAAGATATTTGAAATTCTCAATGACATTTACTTGAATTCTTCAGACGTGAGAACATCAAACGTACGGGCAAATAAGAACAGATTAAGTTAAAAAAATTAAAACTTAAGAATCTCCCAACGACAGCAAAACGTTTACCTTGGCAAATGCTGTGATAATTAATTCAGCGCTGTGGACTTCGGTTCTGGAATGACGCACACGATAGGGACTAGTGAAGCTTCCTGATCTTCACACAAAGATCGAACGACACCAATGCAAGCAAGGGTTGGTAAGGTTTTAATCAAAGCCACCAATTGTGCGAAGAAAAATCTAACACGTTAAGTGCGGCGTGTTAAACTGAAAGTTCAATATTCAACTCAAATTAGAGTTAATTTTGGAGATCAACTTTGAAAGTAACGAATATTAAATAGATCGCGCCTTCATTTAGTTTTCATAGAGCATTTGTCGAAATTGAGTTGGTGACTGCTGGTCGGTCAGCAGTAAAATGAAAATCCCCTCGGTGACCACCGGTGGGTCACGTCGCACTTGAAGTGTTAAATACAATAGCCATTATATATTTCGCTCTAATTCAACAAGGCCGCCACAGGACAGAAGTTGTGAGACAGGAATGGTTCCCAAAGTTATAATCTCAAAACGCAGTCTTTTTGGGGGCAGAACACTGCGCGCTTCGACGAATTTGTGTTCATGTCAAGGTTTACCTTGAAATTGTAATCATTAATATCACATAAGGTAAATACTCACTAGCGACAACAAAGTCGACCTCAAAAAAAAGAGAGAGAGAAGAAAAGAGAAAGCGGGCAAGGGATGAAAATGGAAAGAAGCAAACTCAGCGCGAAAGACAGAGGTCATGAAGGCTTATCTAAAACTGATGTCACCGAGCAGCAATCTTCTCCTACTCAGTGCGCCAGTCTCCATGGCATAGGATGGACTAACCTGATCAACCTCAACCCTATCGTATGCCTCATAAAGATGGCTGTAGACTGCTATACCCAAGCATAAAATATACTGCGTTCTCCAACTTTTGGGTCATCATGAGAGCAAATTCTTGACATACGTTGGCGAAACTTCTTCATTGTACATTTTTGTATGACTACAAAAACGATCTGTCAAAGCGCGTACGGCTCATTTGCGTGAAATCTTCAGTCCCTTACTTTAAGATTTCAGAGTTTCTCTTGGAGCAACACAAGAAAGCGTGAAAAATTCAACCAAAGTCAATTACTTCAAAAGGTGCAAGGTCAAAACTAGCTCAAAGCAGGCATATAATCAAAAAAGATAAAGGAATGAGAACATTCATTTAATATAGTTATTCCAAGCCAATGCAGCTTGAACAATGGCACAGTAGATGCTGAACCTACATCGCCTGAAACCAAGCCGAATTTGGGGCGTTCTCACTGAATGACAACAGTACATTGTTCCATGTAGAAGACGGCTTCAATAAAATAAAACTATCGCTAAGTAGTTTATTATAGTACCTAAAGCGGGATAATGCTCGCCACGAAATTCGATGACGAAGCAAAATATTGAATTGAAACGATGAGTTGATTGATTGTTTGCACAGAAACAGTAAGTTAAGAAGGAAGGCTATGAAATAAGACAAATGTTGAAGAAAGTTAGAGGTGCTGAAAAATGGGACAGCAGTGAACCGGAAAAAGGTGGTCCTTAACAAAACAAAAACATATTTCCATTAAAGAAGGCCAAACTTACTATCAGCTCGGGACTTCACATTTTCCAATGGGAGTGCTAATTCCCATAAATACAATATCCCGCTGAGGAGATGGAAATGATAAAGCAGCTCCCAAAAAACACGAACCTGAAATGAAACGCACCAAAACCACAAGGAACTAATTGAACGTCGTTCGGTTGAGCAGAATCAGAGCACGGATATTGAACGAATTAACGCACGGACGAAGTCCATAACCTAGTTTCCAGACAGACTTTGAAATTCCATTCGTCACACGCGGAAAATTTGAGAAACCTGTAATACACCAATGAGCTGACCTATAAGTGCTCTCTCGCTTACTCTGAAGATGGTGGGAGATTATACGGGTTGTGCACTAGTCTTTTAAAAATTTTCGAGTTTCTGTTCGACTGGAACGGAAGATTTATACAGGAACTTTCCTAACACTAGGCTTCAGTCTCGGCACGTGCGTTGAATGCTCACACGAACTGGTTGGCGCACAAGTTTGGTATGCTAGTGAGAAATGAAATGGACAAAAAGACTACCTTCGAAAGGAAGCAGAAAATGGCGAGCTTGTGAGTAAAGACTTGCAGTTTCCATAATGTGTTATGTTTTTCAGGATACTCTTTTTCCCTACACTTGAAACTTTGATACAATTTTACTCATACAAATAAATTTTAAAGTTCACTCCAACGACTAGCGTTAAGGGAAAGTTGGTAAACAACAACAAGCACCTCTTTCGTTGAAGGTGTAATCTTTGTAATTTTAAGTTAAACAATGTCTGTGCAAAGGCAGAAAATGATGTCAGAGGACAACCTCAATTTTAAACAACATAAATAATCGAAACGAATGCGTTGCATCCGTTCATGTCAGTGGCCTAGAATTACTTCTATACTTCTCACAACTATTTACAGAACGATGATGTAACCAATCATTGCGCATATTCACTAAAAAGGAGAAATCTGCATTCCAACCTACAGCAAATCCCAGCACGGAGGCGGTGTTTATAATAAAGGTTGATTGATTTTGAGGTATTTTTAGCCTCCCTTACCACAACAAAGATGTAAAAAGGGAGGAAGGATGAAAGCACCATTTAGTTTGGAGTTAAGGGAACGCGGTATCTATGCACAATGTATGTTTCAGCACAGAATGTCGTGCGCATAGAAACAGTAAGTTGAGAAGGAAGGTTAGGAAATAAGATATAATTGAAGTCAGAGGTGCTGAAAAACAGGACGGCAGTGAATCGAAAAAGATGGTATTCAACAAAAATAAACCAACATTTTATTCTCACAAAAAGAAGCCCTACCTAACTCTCAGCTGGGAACCTCACATTTCCCCCCTGGGAGCGTTTGTATAACAAGGAACTATACGCGGCACATTTTAGTGAGTTTTGTAGGTGTAGCGTTTTGGCCGTCATGTTAGGTAGCCCAAGTCTAATTTTTGTTAATCTTTGAGCATCGAAAAAATCCTACATTAATTTTCTTCACAAGATATTAATGAGCACCTATATCGAGTAAAACGAACGAATAAAAAATAAACATGCCATTTGCACGCATTATTTTGCCAAAAAATTTCAACATTCATTTTATTTACTGAACATTCGAGGACTATCTCCATAAGTCAGCCGTTTCGAGGCACACCTGACAACAGTTCCTACCTAGAATTCATGTTGTTATTGACGAATGAACCACCCAGGGGAGATCACAGCCAAAACTGAGTTTGATAAAAAGGTTGGGTCAAGGGGACGCTTTTCCGAACACTCTTTAGTTCATTCAGTATGTCCTATGCGCTCCGTCACACATCACCGCACTCCGGCAGTCACGACGTCTGAACCACTGGATCGAGAAATAGAAACCCATCGAGGAATTTTGTTTGGGATCTATGAGAAAGGCTGGAAATCAAGAGGGTTGGGTTGGCGAGCCCTTTGTAAATTTGTCGCGCTGCACAAACATGTTGTGTTGACAAGAAGATGGGTCAGGACTTCATTCGGGAAAGTAGAATTAGTCGTCGGAAATGTTTTAATATACTAGCAAAGAAGCCAACTGTTGAAGACAGATGTTAAAGATCAGCAAGATCTGGCAGAACCTAACTTGAACTCTTAGAAGATAATCTTCAAAATGAATGTCATTGAACAAAATCTTAAAAGCACCCAAAATAGCTTCCGGAACTTTAATGCTGTCATTCGTTATTGATTTATAACCGAAATAATCAATCACATCAATAATCCAAGAGCTGCTGATTAGATGAGATTCTAAGTTTCTTTGAGCTTCCCTAACCTTAATATAGATGTCCCAAAGAATGGAAGAAGGACAGTACCATTCTTGTATAGAATCAAAGGAACGGGGATTCTGTGCACAAGGTGTGCCACCACACCCAGGGCACAGAAAGAGCAAGAGTGGAAAAAATTTATGAATGAAGACAAAAGTTGAATAAGTAAATAATCGTAGCTGTGAAAAAAAAACAGTAAGCCGAAATAAGATGGTCTCAACAAAATAAAACGCCTAATTAATATCAATAAAAGGACAGCCTATCTAACCTTCAGCCCGGGACCCTACATATTTCCCCGAGAGTGCCAATTCCCATAGATATAATGGTTTTATCTCCGTGATAGGACGGGCTGCTAGGCACGCTTTCTTATGCCGCAAGTGACGCGGAAACCTACCGCATCAGCCGTGCAATTTTTGAAGCGTTTCACAGGACTGAAGATAAAGAAATGTTATCAGATGGGAAGCAGCGTTGCGTATAGCATGAGACACCTGAACTCACGACCCGCACGTCCTGCCTGAATTGAGGTACGCAGCTTGCATCGTTCTGTGAAACTAGCCCAGTGCCCTGCCGCGACGCCAGATAGTAACTTTAACGCGTTGACGTTTGTGCGGTTGCTAATGTTGTTTAGGTAAGGTTGTGAGTAGCAGAACTGAAAACACGACTGTACTACTCAATTCTATTCTCATCCTTTCTAAATAGTGTGAAAAATATAACTACGCGAGAATATTTTATCTTGTATGCTGAAATCAATTTTGAAAAAGGTTGTAAAATAATTTAAATGCATTTCAATTATGCCGGTGTAAATGAGTTATTTATCAAGTGAGACACATATATATACCAATACGTTGTCAACGTCTTCAAATGGTTAAAACCGAATTATACAGTGTGGAAGGAAAATGGAGGAGAATAGAGGGATTATTTGCCAGTCTCTGTCAAGGGATGTTTAAAAAATCAGAAAAAACAACGAATTTAACAATCGTTCCGAATCCTGCGAGAACGACTGAGGTCTCCATGGTACGCTCATCACAATGAACACATTTAGTTTCTGGAGTACTGCGCATGATTGGTAATATCTCGAGCGCCGAATTCTGAAGGACAGAGCAGAAGAAACCACAATTTTGTACATCAAAATCGATTAGCGAGAATTGGATCGAGTTTTGTTGAATTCCAGAACAATCCACTTGGTTTCGAGGCGCTGTCATTGAGTCTCCCTTATCAAACGAGGTCATCACCTTTGAGTCACCACCCCACTCATGACATGAAACTTCGGTTTCACTCGTTTTGATATTTTTAGCATATCAACGATTTATCAAGTGGGTAGCCTATGCCGATTATGTTTCCGAAACGAGACCTCTCCTCATCTTTCATACCTTAATTCCAATGTGCTGCCTAGGACGTATACTGTGTATCCTCTGACACACGGGGACACGCAAGATTTTTGAGAATATTCCGTGAGGATTTGCTGATATCATTAAATTACCTTAATGTCTTGAAGAATTAGCTTTCTTCAGAAATAACCCATATCGTACATCCTACACCATTTATTACAGAAGTTTGTTCTGGGTTTAGATTTGTAGATTGGTAGGCCTTTTCTTTCATTTTTCACTTTTTTCTCTTTCGTGCGGAAGAAAGTGTTTAATTTAAGAACGTGTTTTAAAATACTGAACACGTTGACTGCGTATTGGCACACACTAGGTAAATTGCTCATTCACGTACCGGTATAAATAAATAGCATTTCATCAACCTCGCGAACTTTTGAAAAATAAATGTTAAACAAAGTAAAATGCCACCGTGTAATAATATTTTTTATGTTTCTTAGGAAAGATAAAATGTATTCGAGCAGTAAAGTCGATTCTCCAATTCTGCTACTTACAATCCAACAAACCAATCGTAACAACCGCGAAAACGCAATCAATCAACGTGTAACTTCCTTTGGTCAGCGGTGCAAGCTGTGTTCACCAAGACTGAAGTTCTGCTTAGCTGCACATAGAGTTGTGTCTGTGATAACCGTTCAAATGAGCGGAAACGAATGGTTAACTTTGAATCTAACAATAATAATCATAAGAAATCGAAGGTTAGCTCAATCAGTATGAATGTCATTCAACGCTACAATAATATCTGCCTTAGCTATCTGTACTGTCAGCACTGCAACTTTTCCGCCGGGGAATCTTGATGTTAGCCGCTCATTTTACAGAGGCAATACTTGCGAGACTAAAATCATGGATTCTCTATCGGAAGTTTTAGCTACTTATTTATACCAAGATTACATAAACAATGCTCGGCCCAAGTTGCGAGCGCCTGTTCATCCTATTTTTGCAACTCTCTAGGGAGTCTTCAACTATCACGGCCTACTTCTGTTTCTATGTTGTCGGGTCAGTTGCAAGTCAAATGAAGCTCTGATTGGAGAGAAGACACCGAACACAAGAAACAGTGAGACTACCACTCTATTTTTGATTGTCATAAAATTTTAAACCTGATGTATCGACCTGTTCATTCTAATTCATAAACGCTTATATGCTCACTAATGTGTTTAGATTTGAGGATGTAATCAATTTCCCCTCAAACTCAATTAACTTCTCTTTATGCTGTTTACACTGTGAAAACCTTCGAATGAAGTTCAAACAACTCCGAATCAACTTCTATGGACTCGTGTTTAATCCACAAACCCAAAGTTGGCAAAGCTCAAATTTGACACAACGTGTGAGGCATCATGCAAGGAAGTAACGACTCCAGCTGCTCGAAAGTCTTGAGTGTCTCATAGACGTAAGCGCCTCTCGAAATGTTGAAGATAAACTACCGGTAAATTTCTGCCCCTTGCATTCCCTCCGAAAAAAAACAGGCGGAGAAAGTGTCACAGCGCAGGCCGAGTGGGCAAATGGGCATTCCAGTCGCTGGACTGGAAAGGACAAGAAAGTCTGGAGAGGTCAGGCAGAACCAACACCCTACGATGGACGCACCGGAAAGCTCTCTTGTGCCGCTACTACGCAGCGCGTCCCAGATACGGGCCGCGCCGGTCTCGCACGCCGCATGCCAGTGTGTGGGAAATGCATCCGAGATGGAGGTTGAGGCTTCAACATGACCGTATTACAGGCCGTGCTCAGTAATTTGCGGGAGCGGGCTCGGTAATGCGCACTGTTTTGCTCTCGCAATTTTTTGGGTGTGAATAAATGAAGATGTGAATTATCATGTTCATTTAGGGATAATTCGTAGGTGATTATGGGTTCGAATGAAGAAGGGCGTGTGAATATATGATGATAATTATCATCTTCATTCATTGATAATTCGTAGGTGATTTTAATTTTCTCCTACGTCAGTGTTGCGGCCATGATAAAGTGAGTTATATCACACATGATAAAAAATGGTTTACCTCATCAATAATAAGCATGAACTCTCAGACATGCACTTAATTTTTTAATTAAATATTTCTCGTAGGGCCAAGCTTTTTAAGGCAAATGAAATAAACGCTCAGCAAGTCAAAAATAATGGAAATGTTAGTGTGACGGAAAATAGTGTAGCAACAAAATCAACATTATACACATTCGTACAAGGAAATAAACTCCAGCAACTGAACACAGCGGAAATACATAAAAAGATTTATTGCTCGAGAAAATAAATTTTCATTTTCTACCTTTTTCATTTTCAGAAGTTTTAACACGTAGAACGTTGTGGAGCAGTTTGCGATACACGCGTTTTGACAAATACCTCTGAGAATCTAGACGTTCAGACCGCAGAATTACAACTCCTAGCCAACTAGAAAATTGCATTTGAGAATGCGCTGGCTCCAACGATATAACGTGGGAGCCTTCAGAAGAAAATTTCTGATGTACGTCCCACCTTCGTGCAAGTTAAGTTACTTCACGACGAACTCTGTGTAGTTCATTTTCTCGCGTACAAATTTAGAATACTGGAAACTTGAAAAATGCTGGCGAGATATCGAGATTACAACATTTTTATTTGGTGTGAAACATGCTCAATATCCAACCCTAATTAGCTTCGCAACACGTCCTGGAAGTATTTTGAAGCCAAATTATTCCCTTCACAACCTTGTTCCCTTCAACACAGGTTCTGATAACCAAGGTGTAATATAATACTATGCATTTTATCTCTCAAAAAAACCATCACAGACTTTAAATTTTTACGTTGCTTCCCAATGAATCTCCAATGAGTTCTTCAAAGCGGATCTCTCCATCAACCGGGTTTCTGATCCCAATGGAGTTATACATATTATTTTCTACACTTGCTTTTTAACCGCCCTACGACAACCTCCAGAACACAAATACAATTTTAAACCCTGGGCTGGAAGGGGAATTGTGGCTCATACATTAACATATCTAATGACAAGACACCATCTGATACGGAGTTTCATGCCCTCTACACCAGCTATTCTCAACCTTTCCTCCATCTTTGACCCCCCTCGGCTGTATGTATTTCTCCATTTACCCCCTACTCCCATCAAACCTTTTCTAGATAAAAATTATGAAGTTAATTTGTACTACAAAAAATAATTAACAAAAGTACCAAATGCATTATCAGCATCATCTTCAATTATTTACCCCCGACTATATAATTTTTACCTTGGTAAATTTACCCCTGGTTGAGAAGCTTTGCTCTACCAGAAGGACGAGTGCGCGTAACCACTATAGGTCACGGTGGCAGCGGGTATGACAGCGTTAGGGGGAGGCCTTCACCAAGTGCATGCCTCATAGCTTGCGACCTCGTGGACTATATACTTGCAAAAAAGCACTCAAATGATTCGAAAATTTCTATCCACGTTAAAAGTCGGTAAATTTGAAAAGCTTGCGGCACATTACTTCATTCATTCCGTGGAATTACGAAAAAGATGAGGGAGGGTAAATCTGAACTTGAAGTTTTCACGTTTCACTTGTCTATGGTTTTTTTTGCTCCACACAGGCACCGAAAGGCACGAGGTTGTCTGTGGCGTGACCCCCGACCTACATATTTCACATCGAGCCAATAACGTCTACGAAAATTTAGAAATAGAAAATATAGGGCAATCAAACAAAGAAAACGCGAAGACAGTTTTGAAAACCAAGTGAGAAAGTAACACGGAAAAATTAAAACGGGTTATGGTTAACACTTAATACTGGAAGGATTTGGACAGTCTATACAGCTCAGTTGTGGTTACAATTGTTAGCTCGCAACACTTTCCGGAACTTCAGTTCATCAAGGGACGCTCGTAAGTTGCATCAAGGTCTTGCGAAAGACGCAAATAGAGCATCATCGTCGAAAAAAAATTGAAGCCACCGAGGTTCCCTAATGAGACAACCCTTATTATGTAACCGTGATAAATGTTAGCGATTTGTTTTAGAATACTTTTAAAATGTAACACTTGAAATAGATGATAAATGGAAAAAACAGAAGTAATCATGGTTACAGAAATACTAATACTGTTTATGCTCTATATAGAAGTGACGTAGCTCCGAGCACACGTTACGAAAATGACAAGTTAATTCAGGCCCAACATTGAATAACATGACTAAAAATAAAATTATTATTAACGCAATTCCACATCATTTGAATGATTCGAAAATCATCTCATACCTTCATCGACGCAGATATTATAAAGGCAACAGTATATCGCTTATCAACGAGCACGTGATCCCATTTTAATACCTCACTTTTATCCATACGCCAGATCGTTCCCCTCGGCAAACGAGAAAGTGCCACGTCACATTTTCTCGGCAAGTCTACCGATGTCATAAATTCGATCTCGGGAAGGCATTAGGAGCGACAGGAGACTTCTTCACAAGCCACTTCCAGAGAAAGTTAATACGATGAAACTCTGCAATGGCCGGCTGTTGGTACTCGTATGGTAGCAGGTTTTGTGTGGCGCATGTACGGAGGCTATAGGTGTTCAGGGACCGGATTATGAAACAATGTACGTAGTTGTAACGGGACAGTCAGCTGCGAAACTTTTGTCGATAAAGTTACGCGAAGTGCTGTTTTTCTGGTCACACATTGAGTGCGTATTAGGATACATATGCACCACTAGGTAAATTTCTTATTACCCTTAGGAGTAAATGAACAGCATTTCAATTATTTCAATACCCTTTTTTAAGGATGAATTTTAGCGCACGAAAAAAAATCGTGCTGTCACATTTTTCACACTTAGAAAAGATACAAATTTTTCCGAGCAGTAAAGTCGTTTTTTACACTTCGCCAAACGTACAGTCTAATTTAAATAAGTGAAACAACGGCGCAAACGCACTGAACGTGCCAATAGTTTTCAAGTTCGAGGCTTCTTCACAATTAAAATGAGAATTTTGGAGAGAAAAAAGGCGCGTGGCGCAACCAAGTCGACAGAACTTTCGCTGAAGCTGACTAGTACAAAGACGTTTTTGAAAATCTGTTCCCTCTATACGCCACAATGGGAGCCCAGGGCGTTGATGTGACTGAAGTACATTATTGCATCCCTTTGAGGGCACTGAAGCTGGAGGGCTTGATTCTAGACGCGCGTGTTCATAAGATAAAAGTCAATCTTATGGTAGTCAGAAATTTTTATTGATGAATGAGATCCAGCAACCGCATTCAAAATATGTAAAGAGCATAAAACAACCAAATTTAACGCCAACATCATGTACGCAACGAGGCATTGACGAACAAACGAGCTTCAACACACATATTTTCAACATGATACAGCCAACCGCACGTTTCAATTGCTCAATGGTTCTAGGTTAAAACTCACGAGACGCTTTCGAAAGACTATCTTAACAGCCACAAAGCCCCAGAGAAATGAGCGTTTCAAAGGCTACAACTCACTCCCATCTGCAGATCTGTGACGCGAGCACAGGCGTAAGTCAGCCTGCGTTATGCAAATGCAGCAATAATTATGGCCGGACAGAGGCTTGCACTGCGGCCAGTTGAAATAAAAAAGCCGCTCAGCCGAAGAGAAACTCGGGCTTGAGTAGCCAGCTATTCCGACTGGTGGCTGGGAGCCGGATTTTCGAACTATTTACGTCGACGTTGCGGCACAGCTGGCAACAAAAGTTGTTCCACGGTCTTGGCTATTTGGTTAGGAGCCGTTTTTTCTCGAAAAATTTCTCAAGAATCCGACCTTCAAGTGCCGGATGCAGAGAGCTTAAATTTAATTAAAAACTCAATAATGCTGTTTATAATAGTTGTTTACGACACCCTCATTTAAAACAAAGAAGACCTCAAGACAGCGAAGAGAAGGGACATTTAGTATAAACTTCAGGAAACTGGGAATCTAGGCTCAAGGCGTTTTCCCACACCAGATACCATGCGCACTGAAACAGTGAGTTCGGGAGGAAGAGGGAGATAAAACGAAAAAGAGCGAAGGTATAGAAGCAAAATACATAGCTCAGTGGGCCCTAAAGATGGAAGACCCGTATATAGCTGATGTAACTTAACAGTCTTTCCCTTGGGGGCTCCACTCCCCATGACTTAGAATAGGCAAAATTAACAAATCAAAACCTATTGCCAATCTTAAGCCCTCTGAGAGCCCAGAGGCAAGTACACAAAAGCGGTTTTGACGCACGCGTGCAGGCTTGGCTTCAACAGGTAGCCCAGCATCTGTGGTGGCATGACGAATATAAATTTGATTTATTTATTTCATAAAGGCGTCAAAAACTGAATGTCTTCAATACGTAGCTAAGTGTCTGGTGACCTAACATCGGTGATAAGTAAGCAATTGAAATTAAATTCAACTATTTACTATTCATTTCAGTTTTCGCGACCGCTCAGTTAAGCCAATATCACACGGAAACCCAAAGGTTTTAATTTCAGTGTCATCACAGGGCGCAAAATTTGAGTATCTCGGTGGGTACAGCTCGCTCCACTCACAAAATACTGCAAAATCATCTCAATGAAACAAAATCTTGAAATCAGGAAGGAATACTAAGGACGAAGACGCTCTTGCTGAAGGTCGGTTGCAGGTGCTCCGGTCTTCCCAACCGGAGAGAGCAATATAAAATAGTTAGATACGTCCAGTCTTACTACAAATCTAAACTCAACTTAAGCGGCCCATAGTCTATCAATTTTAATGTCAAGATAATTGACAATGATGAATATTGACAATTAAATTGATCGTCTGTGGGCTTGATTGACGACCGTCAATTAATTGATTTTGTGGCCAACTAACAATCTCATTAACATATTGAGTCAATGATATTGACAATTAAATTTATCGTCTATGGGCCGCTTTAGACTCTCGCAACAAGTGTTTCTGATTTTGTGGTGGGTGGCTGGGGAGGCTACTGAGAAGCGCGCTAGTTCCTCAATGTACACAGATAAGGACAGGCATTAAATACTTACACTTTCAGTACAGCTCAGGAATCATGCACACTCAAACTTTGACACGAGTCAAACGGTTATTCGGAGAAAACTTGGCACATCTGGGTGTATCACTTTGAATAGCAAGTTCAAGCGATCGAGAAAGTTAAAAAAAACATTAACGTTTCAGATGGTAAAATATTTCTTATTTAAAAATGAGCAGTCTAAGGAATTTTTGAATGGAGCACAATGTTCTTCAAAAACCTCAAGACATTTGCTATTTTTACTTCAATATCGTCAGTCCATACGTTTTTTTACAGGTTAATCTGAGAAGTGAAAGAGTTATGTGAAAAAATGCTGACTTTAATAAATAATTGCCGCAGTTGTGTGAGGTATCAGTCCGCGCAAAAATGTGCCAAACCAGCCTAACTGATGTTCATAATTGATGACACTTTAGAGTGTCTGTTTTGTGGTAAGTTAACACCCGAAAGCGCGTCGGTTTTGTGACAAGGTGACACCCGAAAGTGCGTCGGTTTTGTGACAAGGTGACACCCGAAAGTGCGTCGGTTTTGTGACAAGGTGACACCCGAAAGTGCGTCGGTTTTGTGACAAAGTTTTTCTCAGCGCACGTTCTCGAGACGCGCTGAAGAACTAAGTTTTTCACCGTCACCCCTTGAGGGACTTCAAAATGTGACTCACCTCCAGATGACTATCATTCCAACAAAGAATAACACAAAAAATGGTTGCATAACAATTATAAAATGAAACATAAGCAATGAAATGTGAATTCGATGAGCATTTCCAGTGTCTATGGAACTCATTTTCCACGCACATGTTAGGCTAAGGAAATAATTAGGGATCTCCATTTCGCCACAACTAAAATAGCGACGACTTTAAGCGCGGCAGCAAAAGCATCTCGTGGACACGAGACTATGAGATGAGAAAAAAATAGGAAATTAATTGATGCGCGCCTCCCCCAAAAGAGATGCATTTAGTTACACCAGCCCTAGAAAGCAATAGCTTTAACACAATTTGAAGATAATATATACGATTAGAAGTTAGTTTAGGCTTCGCTAACCACTACAAAGAGGGTTCCTGAAGAGAGGAAGGAGGGAAGCACCATCTAGCGTGGAATTGAGGGAACTGGAAATCTATGTTCAAAGTGTGTCCCTACACCCTGCGCACAGAACATCAAGATTGAAATTAATTTTGGAACAAGATAAACGTTGAGGAAGGCAGTAATAGTTGCTAAAAAAAAGGGCAGCAGTGAACTGAAAAAATATGGTCCGTAACGATGCAAAAGCCCTATTCTAATTCAACTAAAAGAAAGACTCGTAAATCATTAGCTCCTGACCTTACCTTTTCCCCCAGGGAGTGTTTATTCTAACTGATACAATAGTGGTATCCTCCTGACGGCGTGAATTCAAGTTGGTAAGAAAATTTTCACGGAAGGATTTTTTATGCTTGGTGCTTACAATCTAATGACCATAGCTCAACGACACGTGGTCGAAAAATATAAAAATGCAATTGCCGCTTGTATTAACAAACAAAAGAAGTTAAATTATGTAGGCAATCATGCTTACAAATTTATATCCACGTCAATATTGCCAGTCGAGAGGTAAAATGTTAATTTGAAATAAAAGAGCGAAGATTACAAACCAACGCTCGTCAATCTTAGACTAACAGCAGCAGAAGCAGGAGAAACCACAGGACGAAAGCAAGACCAACACCAACATTACCTCCAGCACCACAGTCCGTGATAGTGATACTAGAACAAACACCGTCGCTCTACGACCATCACCACAAATACTGGGAAACTAGAAGAATCACTTTACACTAGAACCCCTAATATCCCACCATTGCCAGGACCACATTGATTTATTGTATTCATCTACCATCTTCCACGCATTTATCCATTACATTCCACGTTTTTATCAGCCAGAACCACAGCACAAACCACACCTACAGCAAATCCACGCCTACAGCAAATCCACAGCACAACACCACCACCACACTAGCACAACACCAGTACACCACCACACTAGCACAAGCACCACCATCGCAGCAACATAACGGAGTCCAACAAGACGGAGCGCCGGACACCACAGCGCGGTGCACTCGACTCAGGTGCTGACGGCGCAGCTGCCGCGCGCCGCACGTAACGGTCCACTCGAGCCGTCCTCGCTGCACACACCTCGCATGTCACGGCAACTGTCGCACGGTCAAGCTCCTCGCAACTATATTTCCTGCCTAAATGCTGTTCAACAGTAAAGATAGAATCAATGCAGGGAATATATAATGTAGGTCAGTGTGACTCGCGCGGTTACCGTGATGTGCTGAAGGACGGCAGCTCACATTGTTTAGTATTGGAGATTGTATTGGCTTTTTGGCTTGGGAGATTGTATTGGCTTTTTGGCTTGGGAGATTGTATTGGCTTTTTGGCTTGGGAGATTGTATTGGCTTTTTGGCTTGGGAGATTGTATTGGCTTTTACATAGTGAGTTAGCTTTGCAATTCTTCAAGTAAACCATTAAATATAATGAACTTGCAGTGAATTAAAGTTCTGGAACTTATAAGTTTTCGTAAATTACCGCAATCGTTCTGCAGTATTTGCTGCGTAGATGGTCCATGGTGTAGTGAGGCTGATGCCCTACCACGAAGCCTAGTAGTCAGTTCTAGTACCTGTAGGCGACTGGATTTCGAAAACCTGTTGCCCTAATTCAGGTGTGAAATTATACGAAATTGTTCGAAAACTGTACAAAGCATATTCTTGCAACGCTTGAAGAAGTACACATTTATGGCGTTGAAAATTTATTCGGCAGCTTGTTAAAGCACAAATAATGTTTTAAAATGGAAAAGGTTCTCAGAGCTGACATACTTTTCTTTTAAAAGAAACTTTTGTTCGGAGAAACTCCTGTCCTGAGCCCAATCAGGCACTATAACAATACCTGATATCAGTACGAAAAAACTGGCATTGAAACTGTCAACTGGTATTGTACGAAAACTGTCAAAAACTGACCAGCGATTTAAAATTTGCAAAGCTGGACTGTAAAAGTATTTACTGGTACCCTCTTTAAATATTTGTCACAAAGTTCTTGACTCCCATCGGACTACGGTTCAACCTAGGATCAATTTTTCCCCAGCCTATCCTTTTACAGAACACCGCGGACTCGAGAATACAAACACAAATTTTGTAAAGAGCGTAGAGAACCTCCAGAACTATGGTTTTAAACGGCACGTAACAATACTTCGAATTTCTCATGAAACTAAGAAAGCTTTCCAGGTTACGAAAGCCAATATGAAACTTTAAACTAAAGTACAAGTTAGCCCTGTGGCACGTAGCTTTTCCCAGTAATTTTACATACTGTTCTGTGAAGCTCACTAAAATAAAGGACAGGAGTGAAAATCAGGCAGGAATTTGGTTCATATTCCACACTTGGAAACACTAACTTCGATGAACGTGTATTCAGAATAGAAACTAACAGTTTTAACGCGCCACTCTGAGAAACTTATCAGAATGGTCACTTCGTGTTAAGCTAGGAAGGTAAAAATTATAGAATCTGAATACCTTTCGTAATCAAACCACCCCCTTATATTCATTTAATATTTAACCCTTTCATGGGTACAATTTTTTAGCAGAATATTATCAATCGTGTGAGATTAGATTATTAATTAGTTTAAGCACCCCCAGCCGCAACAAATGCGATCCAAAGAGATGAAGGCACCATTTAGTATGGAGTTAAGGGAACGCGGAATCTATGCAGAAAAGGCATAGAAACAGTTAGTTGAGAAAGAAGATTATGAGACAGGTTCAAAGTTGTTGAAGAAAGTAGTAAAGAAAAAGTAAAAGAAAAAGTTGGCCCTTAACATAACGAAAATATTTTATTTCCACAAAAAAAAGGCCTACCTAGCTTTCAGCTCGGGCCCTCACATTTTCCCGTCATCGACGACATCGATAAATAATACTTTAGCCTATGCCCTTGGATACGTTACAGATTACAGAATACAACGCGGCAAATTTCGTTAATCAATTCGCCTCACTCACAAGAAATTCACTGAAGACAATTTTGTCTCCATCAAAAATTTGTCAGTAAACACTCTTAGAATCGTTGAGTTGGCAAAAAAAATCAGCTCGTCTGACTGCCAAAAAATTGGCTGCAGATTAATTTACTCTAAAAAAACATCTTCTAAAATCAACGTCCTACATCAAATAAATTTATGGGTAAATTTCACAGCTAAACAATTAACTAAAAACGCTTTGGACGACTTGCGTATTTACTTAAAAAATAACAAAAATGCAATTCTTCGTTGTACAATTACTTCAACGAAATTCAAGTACCACATCCGGATGAGATCATGACTGTCAAGAAATGAATTTTCATCTTTGAACTCAGTCTATGTAAAACGCTTCACTCGTTTCATCGTAGGATAACTAATAAACATCTCTGTAAAATTTATATGAAAGTGTAAACTAAGTCTAGGATAGCGCTCGAATAATATCGTCTACAAAATTAAAAAATAATTCCCTGGATAAGAGGCCTACTTTCAATATTTCGTATAAATATTAACTACACAAATTTTCAACTCCCAAAGGATGTCGCTGCAGTTACGTTCCCCTCCATAGAAGTACAGAGCAATAAAGTAAAGCGAGCACACAGTTACGTATGAAACTAGAGCAGTTTTTGCACACATTTGCGATGGGAGTCACGCCACATGACGCCCATGACCGGTCAATTTTCAGTTGCAGATCTGGTTTCAGGCCAGTTCGTAGCTCTTACTCTATGAGTATCAAAATACTTAAAGAGGTACAAAATTTAGTATCAAAGTAGTGAATTCAATATTTTATGTTTAGGGATCTTTATATATAGTGAGCGGATATATATGCTGTAGAATTATTAGTGAGCTATTTTGACCAACTTGTACATAATTAATCTACGACCGCCTGTCAGCATCCAGTATACACCTTGAACACATTTACTCGCCTTTTAATACTTCGACCGCAACGTGCGCCACCGGTGACCATAGCAGGATTTTTATAATGCTGCTTACCGACCAGTAGTCACAAACTCAATTTTATAAACATTTAATACTAAATGAAGGCACGATCCAGTTAATAATTACTCTCTTCAAATATGTCACTACAATCGATTCTAAATTTAAGTAAGTTCAACCAACTGCGATAAAAATGTTAATTGGAATACTGGAGGTAAGGTTCTGCAGATGAAGACAAGTTTTACCTTAGTTATGTTCAAGTTGAGGTTTACGCTCCTGAAATCTACCGTAAAAGTTCTACTACTTAAAAAATTTCTTCCCCATTATGCGAGTGTGCAAACCTATAGTGTACATTTCAGTAATTCGACTGCACCCGCGAGAAGCTTGTATTATATAATACGGGAAGTAGGTACAAAAATGTTGCTTATTGACCAGAATTTACTCCCGTTACACTGCGGTGAAATTCGAAAAAGAAAGACTTCATATTATTTCTGTCTGTCGTTTATCTGCATTCAGTGCTTTCGTCGCTATGGAAGGCAACACCCGATCGATGAGCATTTGATCAACTTGTAAAACTCAACGAAATCACAAGTGTGAGAGCGCGCCAGTACGAAATGGGCCATGAAATTTATTACCTTTAAGTTAAGTGCTTCCATATCCAGAGTACGATGCTAATATCATGGCAAGAAGAGGATTAAGAAATAAAATTGAATAGGAAATTTTACGTTCATAAATTTCATAGCTGAACCCGACCTAAACTACCTCTACGGAAGCACCAATGATTGAAGGTGTGAAAACTTATCAAGTCAACAAGGGTTTTATTTATGGAAAGTTTTGTCCTAAGCCAGATTATTGAAGGACGAGGTTTAAAACTGCAGGCAATGGCTTAAGGGGTTCATCCAAGAATAGACTTTCACGCTACCTGTGCTCACGAGCACTAACTCTCATGAAATGGACGCTTTTTGTAGACAAATGAATATTTAACCAAATTATTCTACTAACGTGGACTTTGACGGTAATCAATTTTCAATCATCAAAATTAAAATAGACTTATTTTCAGCATTCAATAATAATTTTGAATTGAAATGTCTTGAATATTTAAAAAGTTAATGCAGGGACATTGGCTTATCACCCCAAGTAGTTGAAAAAACGTTAAAACCACGAATGGAATTTACTTACCAATTCGTCAGTCTCCACAAGCTCCAATTATCTTGTTCAAAACGTCCCTTTTATAAATCTTGAAAGAACGAAGCATCCAATAAGCAAAGTACCACGAATGCAGCAAGTACAACACTTCCAGTGTCTATTTCACGCTTGTACAAACAGAAGCCTGTGCCAGATACGGGCTATTACATTTATAACTAAACAACCGGTGGATTCTAACGGGACCAGTGACTAAGGGAGACGCGGCTGCAACGCACACCTCACCCGGTGACAGTTACTCTGATACTAAAGCTCGGAAGCCTGCTTGACCTCAGAACTTGAGGACTACGCTCCGCGCAAGTCAAGAAGATGCTGGTAGACAATGAGTGTGCACACATACGTGATCTACTTAAAAAACGAATTGCAATCAGATGTACGTTTCTCTGGTCGATAAATCTCTCAAGTGAATAAGTTTTGGTTTACAATCAACTACTGGACTAGACCATACTACTAAAAGTTTCACGGTCCTCCGGATAAAAAAAAAACAACGATCAGCAGTCTAAAAAATTGTATATTTTTAGTTTTTGAAAAACTAGTTACGACTCAAATTTATAGTATGCAATCTGCCTTTCCTCTACTACTAACGTATTTTTTGAAAATAATATATTATCATGATAAATTCCCTTTCAAAATACTTTGAGACGTAAATTTTGAGACTTTTTTAGTGTCCAATACTGGGTTACCAATCGCATGTATTCTGAGGTGCGAGGGTTTGCAAGAATTTTAGCGAGATTAAAAAAAGCCTTGGATGTTAATTTGTTCGGCATTATCAGATCCTGAGTTTTGTTATACGATACTTCGAAGCCTCATTCGATAGCAGCGTCTTCAGCGTGGGAAAAATGAGCAGACTCAGGAACGCGTCTCATGTTGGTTATAATGCGACGAAAACTGTCAAATCATTGGATCACATTTTGCGTAACGGCCGTGGATTGAGATGTTGTGTTAATTGAAAATAGCGGCGCTGGTGTGGGAAAATTGATAGCTGCAAATATGATTCTCTGATGCCTGTGCGTGATTGACAACCAAACGGCACGTGACTTGGGGACTAATCTGAGAATGGACCACTTGACTCGTCTCTGCTGCCATATTTTTTTATTCCAGAGGTTAAATGTGTTCATTGTGTGAGTTTGTTGAATCGTTTTTTGGAACAGTTGCATCATTTTAATTTTACTCCATCCTCACTCAAGTTATTTTAGGGAAGTAGAAGCTTTGCAACTAAATCTGCTAATCAAAAGTGATGTTAAAAGCTCTGAAATTTCAAAACACGCACATATAACATTATTCTCAATATTTCAGGGCAAATCTCGGTTAAAGTGAAAAATAATCATATTACGCAGAATATAATCATTAGGTTTCATTAAATTGCTCAGGCACGCAGTGACCGTAAAATATATTGTTGACAGTCTTACCTTTAAAATCAACTCATGAAACTTTGCGCATTAATTTTTTTTAACTTGGTTTCCCCCGTAGAAAAAACAGGAGAGCTAGTGATGACGTTGTGTACCAAGGCTTCCTACATTTCTTAATATAAATATAAACATTTCTAAATGAAAAGGTCCTACAAAGGCTTCCTTACGCTGCTGTTCCCCAGCACATTGCGCTACTGCGACCTGTATAATCTCGGTGAGAAAGGATTTCCTCCATTCTTCTCTTTAGTGTTCAGTTTCGAAGTATCTCACTAACTTTGGAGCTATAAAACTTGACTGCAAGTAATCAAAATGGGCTGTGGTAAATTTTCAATGCTACAATAGACTTGCAGCCCAATCCTGTCCTTGCACGGAATAGCAGAGATTTGTGCAGGCGCAAATTTCCAACAAGAACATCAATTTACGTAAAAAATCTGCCGTTCTCCTTTCTTGCACTGTATCACCAAGGAAACCTGGCTCTGTAGCCCCAAATAAGACTTCTTTTTCGAACTGACTAAATGTTAAAACTACTTATATCAGTTTCAGCCACAACACCAGTCGACTTCAAGAAGGAAGCATTTTCAACTCTCTAAAAACGTAGATAAGAAAATGATTCATCTGCCACTGAATGATTTTAAAATATCTGCTCCATGTGCACTGCTCCAAGAAGACTCAGTTTACGGAAGCCGTAATAAAGGAAGAATAGCCAAATTTCTGCCGGTAATACAGGTGTACAGAAAATTTGCAGGATTTCCTGTAGTAGTGTCGCGTTGTTAACTTTAAGCTTTCTTTCGCCAACTTAACTTTTGGGACTACATTTAATAAATATTGTTTGTAAATACTAAACTTAATAAATACTAGACTTGATAAATACTTGATTAAATTAATACTAGGTGTAATTAATTTTGAACTTAATTAGTATTAGATTTGATTAACACTAAACTTATAACTTTGACTGTATATCTGGATATTTAAAGATAATCTAACAGGTTCGAGACTCATAAAGTTTCTATAACCCAGCTCTAGGCTTGTCTTTGGTTTTTGAACTTTAGTTTACAATCGTGAATACAACAAAATGAACAAAACATTTCAGCCAAGCCTAAATGACCTCGTAAATTATCTGGATAGCACAGCAGTTCGCCTCCAACCTCCAACCAGCAAACTAGTTTCAGCAACTTTAAATAATTTCACAACTAAGCCTAGAGAGCCTTCATTCTGCATCGCCGGCGGAACCTCCCCCTGCAACCAACTCTGGGGCGCCGGCGACTTTTCGTTCGCTCCGCTGCTCTTCCCTTCCATTGAGGACCGAACCGACGGAAGATGAGAGGCTGAGGCGCCTTCCTTGCTGCTGACTGCACCACTCACCGTCCACTCGCCTGACTGCGCTTCCCGGCATGTCCTGATGCTCACGAGTACTTTGGAGGTTCGTAAACTATATGTTCATGACCATTTACTTGCCATACCGTGAGCTGGGTACTTAGGACAACGTCTCCCCATGCATTCTTAAAAACTTGTATAACTTGAAAACTATAACTTACCTTGTATAAATTAAAAACTATAACTAACCTTGTAACGATAACTGTACTAAACCTAAAATTAAAACTGAATCGTAACTAACTGCAACTAACTCCACAGAGCACGGTTGCCTGCTTCCTATGACGGCACAGTCGCAGCCCGCAAGTCGAACGCCCGCCGGTCTACCTGAAGTCCGGCTCTTAAGAGTCTATATAGTTTTTGTTGCCCTTAATTTTAGTGTTGAATGCATCTCGTTCAAATGTCGTACCGGCATTTCTCGCAATAAACGGACAATCTTTCCATTACTTGAATTTGCACGTATTACTTTCCTTTATTAATCAACTTTTTTCTATAGCAGGCAGTGCAGAGGCAGAAGGGGATATTTAGTGACGAGAGCACGTCCAGGTTGGTAACAGATAGTTCGAATATTATTCACTATGTAGTGTACACGGCCCGACAAAAATGATGGGATTCTATACTTTCCTTGAATAAATTTTTCATACAAACAAACAAACAAACAAACATCGGCATCTACGGATGCTTTATTTCCAATTGAATGAAGCATGATACATATCACCTTTTACATTGGTTTTTCAAATGCCTTATAACTAACACCAGGACGCCATGACGCTTTCACCCGGTCAAAGGCCGGTACCCATTTTAGACACCCTGGGTAGAGTGGGGTATTGTGCTTAGAATTTTTTCTCCTATACCAAAAGGAGAAAACCGCCACCAGCGCCGAGACTCGAACCCGCGTTTCCCGCACGGAGTCAGGTCCAAAAGCCAAACGGCTATGACGAGCACTAAACATTCATACGTTGATTAACCAAATATGTCCATCCTAATATCACCTGATGAAAATACTCTCGTACTTGTGCACTGGTGAATCTCGTATCACAGATACGATCATTAGGCATCCTTCAGATCAAAGAAGCTGTTTACTGAGAAGCGGACACCAAACAAATAAATGAGCACACGAAGGGTTTTATTAGGTAAGATTGCTCCAGTGAAGTGTACATGACACGCGGTGTGCGGAAAAGCTTAAATGTAAGGCTATGCAATGATGTAGGGCAAAAGATGTATGGCCATACAATGACTCTTTCTGAAGTTAATTAAGTGAAATTGGAAAAAAACCTTGACCTATAACGGAATTGCTAATGATTGAAAATGCTATCGTGCATGATGCTTCGCTTTGTGAAATCGTACAAATCCGTGAAAAGCTTATAACGGGAGTGCTCTTGAAATATTGAACATTGCGAACAAATTATACGAGACTGAATAGATCTCAACATTCAGAAAATGTACCGCACTTTAAAACTGTTTCAATTTCATTTTTAAAGTTATTTTTTCTGATGAATTTCACGTTGAAAAATTTTACAGCCTTAAAGGGCAGCAATAATGGTCGTTTGCAATGCAAAGCCAACACAACTTCGAGAAAGCTGTGCGATGAACAAAGAAATGAAAGTTTGAATGCAGCAGGGCCATTACGTACTACTTTTAGAATGAAGTGCGTGTAAATCATCCATTACACATGTGCATCGGTAATTAAATCAAATGAAGTAAATGGAAATGACGCAATAGAGGAGAGGAGATGTATTTTTTAGCAATACTTTAGTTTTCTGCTTAGTGAGTAGTAACCTACCAAGGTGCCGTGGTAACCACGGTGGTGGTCACCATATTCAATACGGCACTCCGGTCCGGACCGGAGGGACTACACTTCGAAGTGCCATTGGACCGGGAATTACTTTGAGAACATTTCTGCATAGTAATATGAGATCGCTTTTAGTGACATTTATGTATGACTGCCAATTGAATTCATTACTCCAGTTTGATGATTTATTGCATGCCTTGCTGGAAACGTGGGATGTTCTACGATGAGATGTAAACAAGTATTTTCCCCAAAATAACTTCAATATTGAAGCTGTTGGTTACACTCAGGGCTGCCAATGAGACTTTTATCAAAACCCAAGATCATTGCTCTAAAAAACCCAAGATCTAGAAATAAAACCCAAGATTACCAAAATACCAAAAACTACGTGATATATAGTGCTTTTTCTTTGTGTGCGG
>JACJUY010004251.1:17728-46859 GCA_014220935.1 Platorchestia sp. MABIK | reverse complement strand
TTAACTGGATATTCAACTTATTCTAATTGATCGAATACTGATCGTAAAAGCAGCCAGCCTCCTCGCGCTTACTTCGTCAACGCTCAAACTGGATCCCGCAGATAAGTTAAACATATTTACTATGTGTCTAACTAGCTTCTCCCTCAGCAGCATTGTGATGTGTTTAGGTGTCTGCGTTAAAAACCAACCTTTGTAATCTTTCGTGTCTTTGATTTCCTTTGTAAGTTAGGAAAAGGTGGCGATGATGAGGAGATGATGATGAGAATATAATAATAGCCTTTAGCTCTGAAAGTATTTGTTAATAATAGCCTTTAGCTCTGACCTCACGCTTACCGAAGAACAAAGATAATCAATTAAATATGAAGACCGTTATTGATAATTGATTTGCTATAAATATTATTTGCCCAAATATCGGGCTGGTGGCAGCTTCAATTATTTTATCATGATTGATGAATTATAGAAAATAAATGAATGTGGCGAATAGCAATGTCACAACAATTAATAAAGAAAAAGAACATCCATTACGATGAACATCAGCGTGCGGAAACTACGAACTAAACAACAATGGCGACTCGATGAAATAATTCACACCGAAGATCAAAACACTAATTTACCACTATAACTCGTAAAATACTCATTTGCGATGGAAAGTGCATAGAAAAAACTTGTTTATTTCGATCTGATTAACTATGTTTCGGCACCAAAAATTCAAAATTCGATTATTGGCAAACGCTACACAATAACCCTATTTTTTCTTGCAAAGATTTTTGAAACATTTTCATGAAAAATTCTGAGCATTAAGCTTTGTGCTTCAGAAGCTTGTACTTGAAGGTTGTAGCCTGGAAAGCAGCATGGAATGTGTGGTAAATAAGTGTTCTCAAGAAAAATATACTTCAAGATTCACTATATAAAAATATTGCATTATCCTTGTTTCATAAAATCCTACATATAATAATAATCTTTTCATTTCCCCCATTGCATTACTGACATTTCATCATAAAGTAATTTGTTCATATATGTTGATTTTGGTCTCACAGAAACCATGTTGCCGGCCGTGCTGAAACTCTTTCTTCATGCTTCAGCTGAAGAGGTCAAGGAGCAGCAGGTCAGGGTCAACAAAAGGAGGTAGTGCATGAGAATAACTGGTTAAAGCTTAATTAACTAATGCAAAAAGGTAAGAAATTATGAAAGTAGAAGGCTTTTGTCTGCAAATTACTTGCAGTACCTCCCTCCATTTCTTGTCAAATTGAGCTGAGCTATCATCAAAAGTTGACCCTAGTTCACTGCCCTCATAACTCCTTCACCTAATTTTATCAATAAACTCTTTAATAACTACATTTAGGGCTCTGTACTTCAAAAAATTGACTTGCTACATCTTTCTGTACAAGTTAGGAAATAAAGTTACACATTTTATGTTGTAATTATTATGAAAATACACTAAATTTGAAACATTATTATTATGTGCTTCATTAACCTTGGGTGTCTCACAATTGAATCCCATAAAATATGGAAACAGTTGTAAAATCGTCAAGGTGACAGAGAAGAGTTTATTAATAGTAGTAGTTCAAAAATAATAACAAAACTGGGTTAAGGTAAAATTGAATGAAAAACATTTGTGGATAGTTTCATGAATTGAAAATTTGTCATTGCTTCTTGATCATTTTATACTTAAAGAATCTACATTGCACTTGAGCTTTTCTAGTGTTCAAAAAGAGTAGTAGTATTTTCAAAGAATGAGTAAAATTGATTTTTACCAAAAAGCTTAACTCAGCAATAGAAGATGGTGGCTTGTATAAGATCATTTAAAAGTTGCAAATTCTCTTCCATCATTAATCCTGGAGATTTCTGTAATTCAACTCAGCTGTGCATTCAATAAAATCTTTGAGAAAAGGGCTGATGAATTATACCAGTTTACTCTAGCTTCCTCCTGAGAGATAGCAAGCAATTGTGGTTTTTGTAACATTGTTCTCATTCTTAATCATACTACATACTTCATTTGTTCATATGTACTATTTACATATATGCATTTGATCTCTTTCACTCCAGGTGTGTCTTCATCATTCATTTGATTCATTTCGTTCTTTTACTTGGACCTTCTCCTTACTCCACTCAATTTTTTTTGGTAAATATTTCATTTTCTAACTAAATTTTTTGTTTTCATTTGATTGTTTCATCTCATTTGATTTTTTTCCTTATTTCATTAATTTTTTCACTCTTTCAGGTCAACTTTTCCATTTCTTCAGTTAAATTTTCCATTTTTCATTCAATCTTTTTGTTCTTTATACAAATTCTCTCCATATTTTCATCTTGTACTGTTCATTATTTTACTCTCCTCTTTTCATTTTGTCTGCCGGTTTTCTAAATACTTTTCAACTGGAACTGGGCACTCATCTGTTTATTGCATTTTCTTTCTGTCCACTGCTTCTGTTGCTTTCAACAGGCACTATTCATTTCCTGACTCGGTGTCCAGCAGACCATCAGGAGCAGCGAGGTGCGCCCAGTTGGTAACGGCAACGCTCCGGCGCACCGTGCCTCCTGCACACAGCCTGCGCTAGCTGCCTCCCACGGCAACACCAACTCGGACAGTCCTGTAAATTTCCTCCGTGCTGGTGAGTAGGGACCAGCAATTCTCCTCATCTGAGTAATAGCAGAGTTAAAGTACAAAGTGGTTACTCTTTGAGTAAGCTTGTGGATTTAAAATGTCGAGTATTTATTTTCCAGTAGGATGGATTTAAACTGCCAAGTGGTTTATTTTGGTTGGCACTTAAATTTAGAGTATAAAGTAGTTATTTTTAAGTAGGGTCATGGTAATTCAGAGTGTAGTTGGTAGACATGCATGAGCATATCATAAGTAGCTCTTACAAGTTTAAGTGTTTTTATTTAGATAGTGCTCATTAATTTTGTGATTGTCTGGTTGGTGCTGATGATTTCTACGCAGAATTGACTTGACAGGTTAGCAACTGCTTGTGGTCAACCAAGAGCTCAAACATGCCAATACTCGTGCAGTGATAGAAAATGCTAATTATTTTTAGAATATTCCTGGGCATTTAGCATGTTAAAATTTGTAGTTTGTGTAAAACAAATAAGTAAAAAATGATTTTTTAAAGTAATGTTTTCTTCTCATAATGTGCCTCCAAGGGCACAAAAAGTAGAAAAATAAATTTTCCTAAGTTAGAAACAGTACTCTTACCAAACTGTATAGTTTAAAGGGTAGTGTCACGTATCTTGATTGTAGAAATTATTGTACATATTGCCGTAAATCTACTCGGGGAATCCCAAGGAGGAGGTGAGGTACTGAGTCTAAAAAAGCACTAGAAAAATGCACTTGAAGTTATTGAGGATAAATGACTTCTATCTTCATAAGATTTGAGAACCTGGAAAAATCACTGAAGATTACTCATTCAAAAAATTAATGTTGTTCTCCATTTGGGGGAAACTCGGCATGTTTCCAAATGCTGTTGTGGTAGTATTTAGCTTTTTGCTGCGAGACACAGAATGCTATCCTGCAGAAGGCCCTGTGAGCATGATGATGAAGAAGAATAAGTTAGCTTGCATTGTTAGGTGCACATTTCTGTTGAATCATTGCAATTGAATTCTTTTTTAAGGAGCGCTCATGCCAACGAGAAACTACTTACTTAAAGTGGAAGCATGCATTATAATTTTGTATCAGTTTTTAACTCTAAATACTGAGAAATGATAAAATCACCAAAGCCAATTAACTACTAAATTTTCTTCATTTTATCTTATAGACATATCTATGGGACACATCTTATTACTGGGAAATATTATTTCTGCAGTTGTCAGAATTAGAAAGTTTCTGTTCATTTCCATTCATTTTGCAGTTGGGGACAAAACTCTGGACCCATGTTCCTTTATTGGAAGCTTTTGTTCATTTTCATTTGTTTTGCCGTTGGGGACAAAACTCTGGATCCATGTTCCTTCATTGGAAGTTTTTGTTCATTTTCATTCATTTTGCAGTTGGGGACAAAACTCTGGACCCATGTTCCTTTATTGGAAGCTTTTGTTCATTTTCATTTGTTTTGCAGTTGGGGACAAAGCTCTAGACCCATGTTTCTTCATTGGAAGTTTTTGTTCATTTCCATTTGTTTTGCAGTTGGGGATGAGGCTCTGGACCCACGTTCCTTCATTGATCCTCTGTTCAACGTTGCTACTGTGTACATCAAGAAGGAGCTGGAGGATGACACTGTTAGAGGTCGTGTGAAGAGCGAGGCCATGGCGGCTCTTGACAAGGTGACACTTTGCCACTTCTATTATTCTTTTAATTCGATTACTTCTTTAGGCTTTTGATATGGTAGCTCCTATTGGCTTAGTACTGTAGCCAGCTTCTAGCTTCGGTATTTCTTCTTTCATTATGGTAACTCGTAGTGGTACCTTACTTTAGCAAATTTACTCATTTGTAAAGTCTTATGTTTGATGAGGCAACTCAGCGTAATGCTAAGCTACTTTTGCTAATTTATTAAATCCTTGTTTTATATAATGAGACAACCTGTGATTCCTTACTTCTGCTAATTGTCAAAATATCGTGACCTGTCATATTGTCAGTGTAAGGATTTTTTCATTTATGAAGTTACTGTCATGCATTGTTCGTTACTTCATTCATCTTTAACTAATGCATCAACTGATAAACTTCAGCTATGATTACTTCTTCTCAAAAACAAAATTTAACTGTGTGCGCTGTCATAAAATTATTGTAGCTTGTTAGAAAGTTTTACAAGACTATCTGGTGTTTGGACCTCAATGGTCATTCAATCATCTCTTTTGGAAAGTTTAAGTGTGGGGTGAGGTTCTTTGGGACGTTATTAGGTTCATGACTATGATCTCATCTTGAAGGCAGACTAAATTTTTGAGTGGATGGCATCTTGAGGAAATTCCACTTTTAATGCGAGTATTGAGAAAGCAATCTTCCTATATAGCCATATAAAACTTAAATAGTCTTGTCCGTTTTATTGGTCAATTGCTTTATTCTTTGCCACCATACCTGCAAGTTGAAAACTCTGGAACGACGTATCAATGTTTGTTTTCTTTGGGCAGGAGAGCACAAGCCGCGCTGTACTGAGTGCTGGTGTAGGCGGAACGACATCTGCTGTGCTGTTGCCCTGTGAGAAACGTGAAGTTCCTGCTTGCGGTAACAACCAAAACGCGTCTTTTGATGCCGCACAACTTCTGCTGCTAGCTGAAAGCCATGGCAGATCTCAAGGCTTAACGTCCCTGGCGAGCTATTCATCCAAACGGTTTGTCAAGGAAGGAATACTGCAGTGGTCAGAGGACCGGAATATGTTTGGCATGATGAAGAGGATTTCAAAAGCCAAAAATCCAGAGCCAAAGATACATCAGTGCCCTCTATGTGGCTTCACGTTTGCCAGGAAAAGATGTCTTGAAAGACACATGATGGCTAAGCATTCTGATATTAGACCATATCGATGTGCTCTCTGTGAGTATGCATCAGCTTTTAAGAGTTGCCTCAAAAAGCATACTCTAGTCAAGCATTCAGGCATCAAACCATTTCAGTGCACCCATTGTGAATACTCTACCCCGTACAGAAAAGACCTCAACCGGCATATCATGGTGAGGCACTATAGTTTCAGACCCTTTCAATGTTCCCTCTGCGACTTCTCCTGCGCGGACATCAGCAACTTGAAGCGGCACACGAGAGTGAAGCACTTCGAAGTGAGTCCGTACTGCTGTACTCAGTGCGACTACTCGTCCGCTGACAAGAGTAATCTTAGAAGGCATGTCAAAGCCAAGCATTCTGACGATAGGCCTTTCCAGTGCACTTTGTGCGAGTGCGCGTATTCTAGGAAAGATAAACTCAAGTATCACTTCAAGACTAAACACTCTGACCTCTGATAATGTCTGATTGTTTATTGACTTTATTCCGTTGTGCTTAGAAAGCGAATTGCATGTAATACACATTAAGCGTTATTTGCCAGGATGTTCTCGACGTAATCAAGGTCAGTTTGTGCTGTACGTCTGAGGACGGAAGTAATTTCAGCGAAATCAACTCGACTGCTTGCGTCAGTTTTGGTCCATTCAATGAATTTTGTACACCTGTGCCAATATGTCATTGTTTTAGATGATTACTTCTTTTAGAACGTTGGAATAGAGTCAATGTGATGTGCATGTCGATATTGAATAATAGTGTGCCATAGATCTGTGTTACGTGACCTGTTTGAGTGAGGCAGAGTTCTCTTTACTTTTGAAGCAGGCGTTCAATTTTTTACCATGGTGTAGCTATGCAAAGACGTCAGGGAAGTGAATTTACTGTTTTTTTTACTGTATCTGTGGGTGGTGACTACGAAGTATTTATTGCCTGCAGATGATGACTACGAAGTATTTATTACCTGCAGATGATGACTACGTTATATTGATTGCCCGCAGAAGATGACTACGAAGTATTTATTGCCTGCAGAAGATGACTACGAAGTATTTATTGCCTGCAGAAGATGACAATGAAGTATTTATTTTCTGCAGAAGATGGCTACGAAGTATTTACTGCCTGCAAATAATGACTGTGAAGTATTTACTGCGTGCAGAAAATGACTATGAAGTATTTATTACCTGCAGATGATAACCACGAAGTATTTACTGCTTGCAGATGATAGCCACCAGGTATCTCACATACCTTCCGTATTGTACATAAGAGGCTCTAGGTTTTTATCGATATCAAAGGCTACAGCATACTTTTTATTTTATCTCTCTTAGATGTGCTTATTGAAAGATGAAAAATTATAATTTAATTTATTTCAACATCATGAGGTAATTTATTGGTAAGAAAATTTAGCTGTGCGTTAAACTGAATTTTCGGACTCTAAATCTTGACTGCAGCTTAGGGACCAGTTTCTCATTTTTTGCGATTTAGTTGATAACATCAACACTGTCTCTAATGTTTTATAATTCAAATCAATTGAATGTTAATTTCTAATTGTATTATTTTCTGTACTTATGTTGGGAATGTGCTTCAATGATTTCATTTTTTATCCACTCTTTGACAGTGCTTAAACAACGGCTTACCGTGCTCTTCTAGTTTCAAGTATAGAAATTTCGCAAAAGTTGTTCACTAAATCCTGTATAAGCGTAATATGAACCATGACCTAGGTCTTATGTTGAATCATTTGTTTGTTTTAGCAATTATGCCCATAGGAATATATGTAAAATAATTGATTTGCACTTGCTGTGATTTCGTCTGAGTATCGAAAACGGCGCGAAAACCCAAAAATAATAATAATAATATTAATAATAATTGAATTACAACAGAGTAACTATGATCAAATGGAGGAATGAATTTCTGAAATTAGGTAGACGATAAGCTCTTGTGCCTACCATTTGATCAGTTCGTATTTCAGAGCAGTTTAAATTTTGTTGTACTGCTTAGGTTGCCCTCGTACATGATGCCAGTGTTGTTCATTTTTATTGATATTCATTTCATTGAATTTCCTTGTAAATCCTGGCCTATCCACGCATTGTCTGCCGTTAACTCGACGTTGAGCCAAATAGTGTTAAATCCCCTCAGGGGTATACAACTACTGTATCTATGGGGGAAATTATTGTACTCCCAGGGGGAAAAGTGAGGGCCCGAGCTGAGAGTTCGGTAGACCTTCTTTTTGTTGAAATAAAATGTTTTTGTTATGTTCGCAAGGACCATCTTCTTTCGGTTCACTGCTGTCCTGTTTTTCAGCACCTACTACTTCCTTCCTCAAATTTGATCTTGTTTCATAATCTTCTTTCCCAACTTACTGTTTCGTTGCCGCTTCTGCATAGAATCCGCATTCCCTAATATCCATACTATATGGTGCCTTTTTCCTTCCTCTCTTCGAAACGCTATTTTTTGTAGCGGTTAGGGAGGCCGAAACTAACCTATAATCTAATCTATCACTTGCACGCCACTCCTGTCTTCCCTCCATCAAAGGTGAAAAGAAGTATATAGTGAAAAATTCAGAGAGAAATAGAAGCATGCAAGGAAAAAATAAGGTCTGCCTAACAAAGAAGATAAATCCACAACAAGCTACTGTAATGGGGGTACCTGTTTTTTTACGTTGGGTAGCTGTGGTTACCTAGGAGATGCCCTGGTGCCTTGAGGGACGCAGACGAGGATAGACATGATCAACATGCCACCCAGAGTGGAGCTTAAAAAATCAACATGTGCTCAAAGCGCGTTTAGTTCTCAAGATGTGCAGTAGTATAATATTTAATGCACATTCGGCGGGAAGAGGGGGCGGACCGAGAGCCGTTTTTCTCTTTCAAGGGTAATCGCGTTGGACGTTCATTGTTTGAAATGATAATTGAAGTTATGACTTTTATGTATGGAAATTGCTTTCTTGAAGGTAGCAAAGTGTACTGTATTATACTACGTGCATGACCTGAGTTTCTATTTATTAACCTCCAAACGACAGTGGGTTGTAGCAATTTATAAATGTGCACAATGTTTTTCTTGTATTTAATCTGTTATCCAAACATGATTGTTCCACTGTAAATAAAGCTAACAATAACGATTCACATTCATGAGTTCATTATCCACGGGCAGGACGTTGTAGAATTTTATTCGGGCAGGAATGACAATGTTCACTTGATATTAAATATTCTAAAAAGCAAAGATCTTTAATTTTTCACGTGTTTTCCAACCTTGGTGAATAATGTAAACTCGAGATCCGTATCTCATACATTCCTCATGTGTTGTTTGTGTAATAGGAAAATGAGCTCAAATATCGTAGGGTAGACTGGTGAACATCATAAGGACTGTAACACACCTCCGGACTCTGAGCCTCTTTCTAAATTTGAGTATACATTTTTCCTTGAAATTAACGGCCCCAGAAACTCAGCCTCTAGTCGAATATCGAACTCGTCGTTGCATCTGACTACGAACGGATTCGAATGCATATACTGATTTGCATCACAGGGTTAGAATGACCTACTTCGCAATCTGTGAAATTAATACTTCACAGCTGTCCTTGTCATACACTTCGTGGCACGCTGTAAGCGTAACTTAATTTTCTACGCTTTCTCCTATTTAAAGTCATGGGTTACCTCTTATGAAGTACCCGTTTGACTCTTTTCAACACCCATTAGGCTCTCAGCACATCTGGCGTCCATCGCGATGAGTAAATGCCGTTTGATCATTACTTGAGATATTGAGCTATGCCACGATATTAGCGTTCACGTAGAAAATAATATTTCTAGCAGAAAGTAGCACAGAACGCAGGCAATAACATGTACTTATGATTGTGTAAAGTTTAACGCAAATAACTTATAGAACATTATGCAGGGAATAACAAAAACCTGATATTGTAAACTAGAACCATTTGAGAACCTTTGCCATTCTATTACGAACAGAATCAGTTAATTTTTGCTCTTCATCACGAGACACATTGTTAGCAGATACCTGAATGTCTCTCCATAACTTCTGTTGAAATGTAATGCCAAACATCCTCGTTATTGTCCTACTTCAGAGTCCCCACAAGTTCTCGATTAAGTTCAAATGGAAAATGTAAGGTGGCCAAACCATCAAATATTGTCCAACGAACCCCAGTGTGGCTAAGATCTATTGCGCTGCGTGTTCTTCTCAGAGTGAGATGGCTCGTTATCATGCTGGAATGCAAGTATCGTTTTATTTAAAATTTTATTTTATTACTGCTTTTGGACGTCCTTTCGCGCCTCTGTATAGGGAAATCATCAAACAAGGGAGCAAATGTGCTACCAGAAGCTAGCAGTACGACACGGAGGTTTTATTCCTTTCGATACACTAAACGGTCCAATCAGGTCATTACCAACTATTCTTGTCCAAATCATCATACTTCATCCTCCCTGTTGGCAACGAAAACGACGCTAATGTTCATTTTTTTTTACCTAACCTCTTCCCCATCCGCCAGCTCCGTCCAGAGTTGCTCTCGTCTTCTGTGAATATCGACAGCTTCATCTGTCCCGAAAATTTCAGCCCATTCCAACGTTATACCTTTTGTCGTGGCGTCAAGGGAGGTCGTTTTTCCGCATAATGTTCTTCCCCATACACCATAGTAGCCTGCATCGCGTGAATTTGGCGACAGCTCAACTAGTTCGCTTCAAGTGTTTTGGATGTAAGACTAGGCTTTTGAAGAGTTGCCTCTAAACATTCCGTAGATCCCGGCGGGTGACAGACTTCAAAACGCCCACATCCGGCTGTGTCTTCCTTGGTAAAAGATAGGATAAATATCTATACTGCATCGACGTGACACCCAATGCAATTGTTATCAACTTGGGAGGAACTCCTTTAGCCATCTTTACGATAACCCTCTTCTTAGCCTCTGTCAGATCTTTACTTTCCCCATGATGGAACGATTTCTCCAGCAGCTAATGGCATGGTCAAATTGTAGTTTACTCGTCACGAATGAGACTGTGTATTTTGAAACATAATACGACTGTTGCCATGTCGTAGTGAGTTCACAAAAGAATTCACTAGATAAAATTGCATTACCTGATCCGTTAAATTGCAGTACCTGAAAAAGTAGAAAATTGAGTTTCGCCAATAGCGCGGAACGGTGTAGTGCTTAGTATTCACTGATTACCAAGTGCCGCCCAATGCGAGGATCTTCTGTCTGGTAGTCAATTTTCAGTTAGCTTACTTCATGGTTTTATCTCATGGAGTTGTGAATTCACTCGAAAGACTCATTGGCAGCTTTGATTGGTTCGGCTTGTGACCACATGTAACAATTGACGGACCACGGGAGAAATAACACAAATATATGCTAAATATCCTTATCAAATGTACTTCGTTGTACGAACGAACACATTGATTTGTAAGCTTAATAAATCGGTTCAGTTATATCAACGAATTCAGGCATAACTAAATTCTATGTTTCTCCTCACTGTCTCTTTTTTTAACTTCTCGCTTGTTTCAGTAGCCTTGCCGCTGCTGAAATGGCTTAATGACCACCTCGGCGGGAATCTCTGCATCACAATATGAACTGGAGGAAAAGTTGAGGCTGTCAATGATGTGAGGCGCTTTCGTTCGGCAGGATGAAACAGTAGGGCATCTCCACTCCATGTGAGCACTGAGCGACCGTCGCAGCGTTCACGACGATGGTCACCAACCCGCAGGCCGACGTGAACACACCGAACACAATGACGGTCCAGGCTGAGCAGGTGTCTTTGCAAAATAAAGGCGATGAACTGGCTCTCAAGGAACACAGGCCGGGAAGGATGAACGCCAGAGGACACGTAACGAAAACTCCCTGGAAGAGAAGAATCAGTGAAAGAAATGATAGAAAATCGATAATAGATTTGTAGGGATGTCGGTTCATGAATTCTTTGATAAGTAGTCTATTTCTTGTACATGAATTGATGCTCAACACTCAATTTCAATGCAAAAGAAAGATAATTTCTTGACTTGTGGTGTAAATTCTAGAAGGTTACACTTGACCAACGCCTCCTACATTTCCAGGCCTGCTCCTAAGCATGGCAACAGAGCAATGACGTCCCGATGGTGGTCCGAAGTTAGCAGTTTCATATAGCATCTGATGACGACGGAAAGAAAAATTGGGTGAAGTAGCTTTTATTTGTGTTACTCTCATGCTTTAGGGATGGAACAAATCCCCAACCCTGCTGATATTCCAGGAAGACGTGTGAGTGCAATGTTTGCTTTGTTTGCTCTAATCTTGTGGGCTAACGACGGGTCCAAACACGCTCGATAAGCTTGTATTTTTTGACTTGTCAAAAATGATTTCAAGAAACTGAAAATGTAATTATAATTTTCATTACCTGTGCAACAATTCCCATTAAAACTCCTGAAATATTGTGTTTGAGTGAAAAAATATTACATATATGGCGCGTAAAAGCATGAAGATTCTCCCCCTCAGTGGGATACAACTTTTGTATGAATGGGAATTAGAACTCCCAGGGGGAAAATGTGAGGGCCCGAGCTGAGAGCTAGGTAGGCCTTCTTTTTGTTGAACTTGTTTTTGTTTTGATGAGGAGCATCTTTTTTTCGGTTCACTGCTGTCCTGTTTTTTCAGCACCTACTACTTTCTTCTTCAACTTTGATCTTGTTTCATAATCTTCTTTCTCAACTTACTGTTTCTATGCCCTTTCTGCATAGATTCTGCGTTTCCGTAACTCCATACTAAATGGTGTCTTCCTCCTTCCTCTCTTTGGATCTCATTTGTTGTGGATAGGGAGGCTTAAACTAACTAATAATCTAATAATAATCTATGATGATTCATAGTGTATACTTTTTAAGTTTATAGATTGAGTTTTTTGATTTATTTACGATTGGCCGAGTAGAGCTTTACAGCGTTTGGGAGCCATAAAGAGCTAAAGCGACTTGTCAAGTCATGATAGATTTCAATTTTTGCGTTGGTTTGTTGAACTGAGCCAGAGTTTTGATACAACGCAATTTTTTACGATCTCATGTTAAATGGGATCAAAACGGAAAGAAAAATTGGGTGAAGTAGCTTTTATTTGTGTTACTCTCATGCTTTAGGGATGGAACAAATCCCCAACCCTGCTGATATTCCAGGAAGACGTGTGAGTGCAATGTTTGCTTTGTTTGCTCTAATCTTGTGGGCTAACGACGGGTCCAAACACGCTCGATAAGCTTGTATTTTTTGACTTGTCAAAAATGATTTCAAGAAACTGAAATTTTTTATACACTCATTTAACCGGAAGATACTCCAAAGCCTGGTTAGCTCTGTTCTATGGGAAACCACTGATAGATTATGATATCGAAGGGTGATGAGAAAATGAACATTAATACTGTTAAACACTGCGCAGGATGGTACCTTGAGTTCCTTGCATCCGTACCAAAGTAATTAGAGGCCATTGACCTCAACTATAAATAGAGTTTCTGGCCTATCCCACGCGAATTCAACCATCAGAGGGAGAATCAGCTTGTCAAAACAACCGCATGCATAGTAAGACTAAATTGTCTATGATGACTTAAGCAATTTAAATTGCTTAAATAGTGAATAAAAGTGAACTCATATAGTGAATTATGTGAGACGTCCTCAATGTACCTTATTGTGATGTACGTCATTATGTAAGGGGAACATCGCATACCAGGGCATTATCTCATCTATAATAATTTCCTTGATTTATATTCCTAAACAATTTAAACTGTTTCAACAATAAAATTACTTATAATAATAATTTATAATTTAGCGTACAATTCATTTTAATATTTGTAAGAGTTAATAATTTATATTCTTAAACAATTAAATTATTTATACTAATAATTAATTATTTATTGAACAATTCCTTTTAATATTTATAACAATCAATAATTCATATTCTTAAACAATTTAAATTGCTTAAGACATCACAATCTTGAGTGTTTAGATTGAATGAGTTGCGTCACTCACGATGACCTGGAGCACGACGGCGAGGCAGTCAGTGGAGAAGGACAGCAGCAGGGCGGAGACGATGATGGCCAGAGTCAGCCCTACCCTCCTCCTGAGTGTCTGCTCTTCTGCGTGCCTGGTTTAGATTCGTAAATATTAGATTAGTAAGTAGTAAAGGTCCGAAAAATAGAAGTAAAGCTGAGGTAAAATAACAGTCTCTCTATGTTAAGAAAGGTTCGATAGTAAAAAGTTACTCTCGGTCAAGTCAAAAATAAACCGTAAATCACTTTATTAGTATAGCTAGTTGAAATAAATTGAGAATGCGCAAATGAAGACGCCAAATTTTGTTAAAAAAGATGCAGTGCAAAAGTTTTTAAAGAAATTAGTCTTAAGCATGCAGACGATTAAGCATGTAAGCATCCAACAGTATATTAGGAGTGAATAAAACACCGCGTTTTCAAATGAACATTTCCAACCTAAAGCATGAAGTCTTCAGCTTCATAAAAACGAATAGTATTTAACTGATTATTACCAACCTGAAGAATAAGGTCTTGAGCCCAGTAAAACAAAGTAAATTCAAATAAACCTTACCAACCTAAAGAATGAAGTCTCGAGTTAAAACAAAGAGTGTTTAAATGCTCATTACAAACCTGAATAATGAAGTCTCGAGTTCCGTAAAACAACGAGTATTGAAATGACCATTCCCAACCTGAAGAATGTGGTCTCGAGCTCATTAAATGAAAGTGTATTAAAATTTACCTCACCAACCTAGAGACAAGTCTCGAGCTGGTAAGATAAAGCGTATTGAAATGACCATTACCGACCTGAAGAATGAAGTCTCGAGCACCTCCCTGGCGCTGAGGCAGTCCACAGGGAAGGTGACGAGGATGGTGACGCACGACAGGAGGCGGCACACGTTCATCACGTCATCCGCCCAGCAATAATTCTCCAGAATGTCCCCTAAAATTCGTAAAATTAGGGCTTGCGTTAACTCCAAATTTTACGGCGCTGAAACTGTTCAAGTTGAGTTTCTTTTGTTTGTTTCGAAATACGTGAAAATCGCAGGGAAATTTGATGAACTATGATCAAAAAATTATTTTTCATTTTTCAAAGAATATTGAAATGTGAAAATATTTCGAACGTATCCACTGGTGTTTCGTCTTCTCGCCCAAATTCCCTATTATGGAATATCCACCAAATGGGCTTTTTATGTTATATTTCATGTGAAACCTTACAGGCAAATAATTTTTTCTTTTTAATAGTTCACCAATATTATTGTGGATGTTACTCATCGGGTAGTTACAGTCATGCCAGCTATTGTCTCATCGGCAAGCGCAAATGACAATTGGTCTCAAATTCTGATTGCGATTAGTGTGTTACCACTGAAATTGACAGGTTATTTTTCCTGCTACTCTAGTTCAGTACTTTTTTATTTTGCGTCTGTTTTATTGTATGTCATTTCGCATACTGGTCGACGAAATAGAAGAACCAAAATTTCAAGTTTGATAAAGACAAAATCTTACCCCAACATTTTCTGTTTTACCTTGACGGCACGCGTTAACATTCTGATAAAAAATAACAAAGTACCACACGATTTATGTTTGCATGTTAATCCTTATTCATGTATAAGCTTATAGAATTCCGATTATATTGTTTTCCTGTCTACTTGTTTGGTAGTTTGCTTGTCCCCGTCAACGCATTACTTTTAGTAATAACTTATGTAGAGAAAAATTCAACACCTTAATTGCACTAAAAATAGAGAAAATGCAATTGATTAAGTTGCAGTTAATACACAGAATGGAATTCATCATTTTTCAAACTACAAGTACTACGCTTTTAACTTACACTTACGGATGAATTTTCGATTTTTTGGCCCAACTCACATTAACATCCACTCCTGTATTGTGGACACGGTCTGTAATAAATGTATTTTAACAAAAAAATATTTCACACAGTCTCCTCAGAAAGCTCTTCGAAGAAAATATTTTTATCGTGAATTCCTTTGCCGATATAAAAGGCATAATTATTAAGAAATTCATTGGTTGAAAATGTTTCATAAGTGATATTACTCACATGAACATGATGGTCAGGAAAGGAAAAAGTTTCGGTTGACTCTGAGAAGCCTGCGTGCGTTGCGACATGAGCAGTAAATTATATTTTGCGCTAAGCAGAACCAAACGGAACGAGAATGTTCAAGTTTTTGTTAGGTAACATATAATAAATGTACACAAACTTCTTTTCATAAACATTCATAACTGGTAAAAAATTATTTTACCCCTTTAAAAAGCTTGATTTTCAACCAATTTTTACGGTAAGAATTTCTACTAGCTAATGATACGAATTAACTGACATTCTTCCGACACAGCATGCAATATCAGATACCAAGTAAGAACACTATATTAGATACTGTTGTGTCGTTACTTTAAAGCACAACATGAAGTTTATTTAGAAGTAGTTGGAACTACAGTATCTGAAGCCGTAAACTTCTAAGGAGCAAGGGAAAGTAAACGCTCAGCAAGGCTCCTAATAATGTATTGCTTACATCGGTGACAGACCTTCCTTAAAACTAGTTGTGCCCGGAAGTCAAACAAGGACTTTTCGGTGGTTGTAAAGGTCGTAAAGGCAAGGTGCCATAAAGGACCTCTTTTGGTCAGTTCCGGCCGTTTATGACACTTCCGGCTCTGAGACATGCGAAACCCAGCGAGACAAAGACATCCGGCTGTGCCTCCTTTACGATGTACATCCTGAGATATAACAGATACCAAGTACGAACAAATTTTACTTGGACGTAATCATGAAAGCCGTTCCTCACTAAGCCTGCACCGACGCAACGAAATTAATCGATTGCAACTTACCAAGCGAGGAATTGATGCATAATGTCTTAAACCAGGATAATTTTGGTGCAAAAGATCACTAGCATTATGAATACGAAGTACAATAAATAAGGCCCGCACCTTGCGTGAGGTCCCTGAAGGAAACATACCCCGCCACCGCCACCGTCACGGAGATCAACGCCGACGTCCCCAGTGCGATGTAAGTCGTCTGCAATGTATGTCATGCGTCTTATATTCTTCCATGAATGACGACGATATTACTGTCTTCATCAACCGTTAATATTTTCAATATTATTCCAATGTTAGCGTGCACATAATATCGTATGAAATTTAGACAAACTATCCATTTTAAGGCCTGATTTTTCATGAAAAGATCTGATTTTCTATGTAAAGACCTGATTTTCTTAACATTTTACTTGTTCAACGTAATGCTATGAACGTGCTGCTGCAAGTTGCGCATCCAATTCGACTTAGTAGAACTTAAGTAATTTGCTGAATGCTACGACAGCGTAAAATGTTACGAAACCTTACTAGAAGAATTGCAAATTAACAAAAATTCAAGACCAACGATTTCGTGAATTTTGTCAAATATTCAGCATCAGAATTAAAAATAAACACAAATTCAAGACAACCGTTGACGTAAAATTTTTTTTAAAATGCAGCATCAGAATTTCAAATTAACATAAATTCAAGACAAATGTTTGTGTAAATATATTTGAAACTCCAACACCAGAATTTCAAAGAACGATACAAAGCCAAGGAGACTCACAGTTGTCCACCTCTCCACAGTATTATTCTCTAGAGACCGGTACATGATGAAACTGGCGTGATGACACACGTACGCGACGTTCATGATGCTCGCCGCCGGCCCGAAGTTCCGGTCGAAATAGATCACCGGACTGTCGTGCGTAGCTCTGGTGGTTAAAATTGGGCTCTTATGTGGTATTTTGGAGCGTCATTTCTCGAATTCCTGATGAAATTGTTGCATGAAGGTTTTTAAAATTGAAGTTGGTTTGCCCCTAGTAATTAATATAATTTCTAAGCTAAACTTATTATTTAAAATTAATTTAGTGAACTAAAATAAAATTTTTTGGGCTAAACATATTATTAATTTTTGCTTTGGACTGGCAGTAAAATATTTTCGTACGAAACCGTAAGTGGACGAATAGGTAGGATTTTAGCGTTTGCTTTGCACTTTAGAAATATGATATAAAAGCTATATGCGTAACGTCGGGTGACTTACGTTATCTTTTATGTTCATCTCATTGCCTCTTTAAAAAGAATTCGCTTATCCAATTGAATATTAACTCGAAATAAGCTTCTTAAAACAATAATAAGAAAGATGACTGCATTAACAGTACGTGTACAGCATACATTTATATCTTCCCATGGCACTTCACGTTTCTATTTTGTAGAAATCCTATTTCAATCACGCAAATAAAGCTCAAAACAGGGATTTAAATTCAATAGAGATTTACTTATTGAATGCAAAATGCAACTCACGCAAGAGTAGACATGACAGGAGCTCTGACGATCATGCACACAGTGATGACGAGCACCAGCCCCAGCGAGATGAACGAAGCTTTCGACACACAAGTCAAGTCTCTGGGATGTGGGGGAGAGTCACATCGTGTAGAAACGATTCTCAATAAGTTGTCCTGCTTTAAAATTGCTCAGATTACGTCGAAACGATTTTCAACATTTGTCCTAGAATAAAACTGGTCAGATTGTGTCGAAACGATTCTCAGTAAGTTGTTTTGCTTCAAAAAAGGTCAGATTATGTCGAAACGATTCTCAGCAAGTTTTACACTTCAAAACAGGTCAGATTATGTCGAAACGATTCTCAGGAAGTTATCCTACTTCAAAACAGATCAGATTATGTGGAAACGATGCTCAACAAGTCATTTCACTTCAATGTAGGTCTATTTTCAAAAGGTAACCTAATTTTTTTCAATTCGGCTACATACATACCACATACTAAAAAATTCAAAACTGGTAAAAATTTCGGATGCAAATATTACGAATATTAGTCCCAAACTTTTTAATCGTCTCGTAAGAGGCGAAATGTGAGCAAGATTTGTTTTCTTATTCTACTGCTGATGTTTTTTGTTAACCGCTACGAAATTAAAAACCAGTTAATTCTGGAGGCCAAAAAGTTTTTCGATCGTCGAAAAAAATTGGACCTGTTGGAGATCATATTTTTTCAGTTGAGCGCTGAAAAACTGAACAGATAATTCAGGGTGCAAATTCTGTAGGTCGTCAAAACATTTTCGGACCTGGTCAGTTTTGTTAGTTGTGTTAGAGGGAAATGTATAACTGCTGTTCCAAATTTTGGAAAATGTTATGACAGCATTTATAGAAAAAACCATACCGAAAAGATTACATTGATGTAGTTCGGCTCTTGAAAGAAAACAATATAATATTTTTCATTCCAACTGAACAACTTTACTGTACTATGCGGTATCGTTTTTATAATAGAAATATTATTCTCTGTTTGCCAGCAGAATTTCCCTATAAAAACTGAGATTACTTACTATTAAACCCTGGAATTTGCATTGTAATGCAAAAAACAATAACATAAGAGGCACATTACCACATCAAATGTAATTAACAGTGTGCTACAGTCCGTTGCATTAACTACGAAAAAAAAATTAAAGGAGTGGAATAGGATAATTTAACTCGGTATAATCATAACTGACGAAAACTGACGTTTTCAAGAATTGTTTAATTAGTTCTGTTTCTCGTCAGGACACATCACATATCATCGCTACTACGTGGAACAGCTTACAGAAAAGAAAAACGAACTAAATACGGTAGATGGTAGTAACTGAAACCTGCTTTCCGCTTTAAACGTACATCATTATTTGCCCACAGTCAACGAAATCACTGACCGGCATTTATGCATGGCAAACATATTGTTCACATTTCCGAAAATTTTAAAAATAAAAGTTGGTTCACCTCATCAGAGAGAGAGGGATGGTCACAAAGAGCGTGGCCAGCCCATTGACGAACTCTCTCCCAACAAATAAGCTGGTGGGGTCCAGGTCGGCCATTCTCAGGATGAGTTTGGTGGCAGTGTCCCCCACAATGATGTAGTCGCTGATCAGGACTGTATAAACGCAATAATACGCTCATCACTTTAACTGCGACGTGAGCCATTTTTGGTAACGGAGGAAATTTTCATAATGCTGCTGAATGACCAACCAGTGAAGCCACAAACAAAATTTTTAAAAATCCTTAATCAAAACTAATTGAAAATACGATCCAGTTGATGTTTGATATTTTCAACATTGCTTACTACAATTAACTTTAAATTTGAATTGAATATTAAACGTTAGTATTACCTGCCGCGGTCAAAGAGATTTATTGATTTGTGTATTTCGTAAATTCTAACGCAATTTAATTGCTGTTATCTAAAATAACTCCAGCATTGATGCTTCTAAGCTTGAGAATAAAAAGCAAGGCGAAAATCGCTACACGTATAGTCATTTTTATTAAAAATGATCATATAAAACTGAACGTTTCGGACTAACTGTCCATCTTCAGCAAAAAATCTCTGTAAAACGAAACCAAAGAGGAAAAAATTAATACACTAAAGAAGTATCTATAAAAATCTAAACTTTGAATAAACACTAACAACGGTAAAATAATAAAAGAGGAAAAACTGAGTAGCTGAATTAGGTGTTGGTAATATGAAGCAGGAAAGCACTTTGGGTGTCATTCAGTATAGGTTTCTTTTTGTAAATATGCAGAGATTCGAGAAGGCGCAGATCTGTTCTGTAAGAGGTACCGGCCAAGATTTTAAAATCATTCAAAGAGACCGGAACATTGCACTCTTCTGCCTGAGATGTAACAGAGGACAGGGGGGGGGGGGGACCCAAGAGGAAGACCAGTTCTGCAACTACGCCCAGCATGCTCGGAAATTCTGGTCATAGCAAACGTTCAGTTTTATATGATCATTTTTAGTAAAAATGACTAAACGTGTAGCGATTTTCGCCTTGCTTTTTATTAATTGCTGTTGCTACATCAATTTTTTTATGTTGAATAAAACGTTTCACACGTACCTCAAATTGAAGACAATTAATTCATACGTATTCTCATCGCTGAGTTTTCCATAGTGAGACACATCTAAGACATATAGACTATCTAATTTTAACCATGTTGATAAAAATCTTCATTGGTTTTTGGTTTTTCAAATGCCTTGCGACCAAAGCCATACGCATTGGTTGCTATATCCTTTCAAGCTAGGATGACTCATTTCAAGCGCGTGGATAGGGCAGGGAACTGTGATTAACTCTTTTCCTTTTCCCACTGGAAGAAACATCGGAAAATGCGAGGTTTCAATTCCTGTAAACTTCCATACAAAGAGCAAGCGCTCTTAAACATTAGACCAAGGGGGCTAATGCATTGATGTCAATACAATGAGCAGGTCCAAGCATATAATTCCTCGCTGTTCGATGCGATATTATTCAAGATATTCATTACTACTTTTTTAGAAGCAAATCAAAATAAAAACCCGTAATGCCTTTACATTCAAATAAATTCTAGGTTCATTTGCCCATTGTTCATAGGATCATCTGTGACCTCGCCACAATGACATAGGACAATGTGTAACGAGAAAAAAATTATCTTCGAGCAGTTCTTTGTCGTTTCGGGTGGCATTCTGAGAATTTTGAATGATATGTTTTCAAGCAGCTGATAGTTGCTATCAGAAAGTGCTGTTAGAAAAATGATAGCACCCGTAATGAATGCACTTGAGAATAAAAATTAATTTTATAAACGTATCCAAAAATTTCTGTGCCCAAACTGTTGACGAAAATGAATTTTAAGGTTTTCCAACAAAAGCCTCACTAGTCTCTACGATTAAAAATCGAGAGCAGTTAAATAAAATGTTAGTTATTCATTCATAAAAAACATTAGGGGAAAAACAAATCATTTTGACATAAGTAGCCAAACCACAGGATGAAAGCAGGGTAACCCCAAACATAGTCAAGAGACATTGGACCACGTCTTTTGAACTCTACAGCGTTGCATGCGAAAAATAAAATGTGAAAAGGTGGCCGAATTCTTTCCATACGATTCTGAAAGGAGTATTATTACATCATAAAAAAAGTCATATTACCGGTATAATTCCCACACACGCCAATATATGAATGCAATGCTGGGGAAAATTATTTTTGACACATGTTCTTCTGCAGATTTTGGTACCAGCCAAACTGTGTGATCGAGGATCAAGACATACCCACAAAAGGAAGGAGGAATTGAAGCAGAGCACAAATGAAGAAGCCAGGTCTGCCGAGGAGGGCCTCGGTGGTCTCCTGGTAAGTGTTGGCTCTGACGGCGCGGCCTGCGCTGATCTGCAGCACCAGCGACACGGCCGTGATGAGGGCAACCACCACGATCAGTGCCCCGCCCAGAATAAGCCCCGCCTCCCGCAGCACAAACGGCATCGCTGAGACAAGATTATTGCATGAAGAGGCATTAAAGGTGATATCTTCATTGATCTCTTCATTGTTGTATTATTGCACTCTCGTCGTGGAAACGAAATTTCAACTTCATGACCTGAAGGAGTGAGTGAATGAGTAAAGTGCAAGCTCGATGAGTGTAAAACTTTTTCCTCAAACCTCTTCTCTCCGTCTTCTGCAATTTCTGTAATCACCGGAGGAGCTTTACATACTTCGATGAGCATAGAGCGGATACCGGACAGGGATTAAATGAAAAAACTTGCTAGTCCAAAGTGCAATGCTTAACCCTCGTCCCGTGGAGTAGTCGCTAGATAACTAACCCTCGAGATCCACTGAATGTTTATTGACTATAAATGAAATTATTAGATTTCGTTTTTTTAAGTCATTTCTTGACAGCTACGAACATCCTGTATATGAAACTACTACTACTATGATTCCAATTCGGTTTGAAAATGTTATCAGTCTCTCACAGGATGAACTTTATGAGCACAAAAATAATAGAACGGATATATCTCCTCAGCTGCAGAAGCTGTAGACCAATAGAGATACCATGAAAAATATTACCGAGATGAAGTTGAGTTCTATCATGTAAATTACTTCCATGCATCGTTTACGAACGCAAGGCGAGCTCTCACTCACATACTAAAGAGCCTCCGATGATGGAATTGATGAAAACAGCGCACGTGAAAGCCATTGAATTGTGTCCTTCTCCGTTCACAGATTTGGCCTCAGCGTCGGCCCCAGTGTAAGTTTTCTTGTCGTCCATGGAGGAGACCAGCAGCTTTTTTCACATCCGAGGAAAAACAAAAGCGCATGAAATTTCTGTGAAACAAACATATATCTATGACACCTGTGAAGTAAAATGAATTGTTGTTTTATGAAATAAGTTCCTTATACTCGAAAATGCAAACTTCAATGTAATTCTAATTGAAAACTTAAAAAAAAAGTTTTAAAGGAATTCAAGGTAAGGTTTAGGACTGCGCCCTTTGAATACACATATCACGATAAATTCGTATCTTGTCGTTTTCAATAGTAGGCGTTCTTGAAAAAATGAGCTTGTGGAGCCAATGGGCCAAACTCGCTATTTTCAAGTTTACACAGCTTAAAGTGGAATGAGATTGGCTTGAGTCTCCCTTTTGTACTATGAGGAAAAAGTACATTTTCCTGAATTTTTTTTTCATTGAAAACATTTTTTTATTGAGTGATTTTTTCCCAATAGCAGCAGTTACTGAATTGGCCAACTTCAACGACTTATATCTATAAATTTGATATGGCTGAGTTTATTCCCTTGTCTCCACACGCTTGGGAGTCAAACTCATTCAGTCGAACTCATTCGTCTAAGTTTGTTGACCACCACTAATCGAACGCGTCGTTTTGTTTCAGCATTTTTCAGTACTACACATGCATGCTTATTAAATGAAATACTCTTATTTTTCGTTGATTTTTTCATGAGCTATCTTAGAATAGAAATCTTATTGTAAAATTTGTCTGCATTTATTTGTGGGCATAATATTTCCATTAATTATAACAAATAAATAGTTAAATGAGACTCAATGAAACAAAATCACTCACCGATCCTTCTTCGGATATCCGAGTCTGCACTCTCTTCGGAAAGTGCGTCCTCTCGTCGACGTGTTGTAGACCCATTAGGTCTTTTCTTAGCTCATTGACCATGTGTCCTGCTTGCTTTATCCGACGGTTTACACGCAAACGAGCTTCTCCTTACATGATTAATTTATCTGAATATCGCGAGAAACTTACACAGAGCTTTCAATTCCCTCTATAAAATGTATTTTCTTAAACATCGTTAGGAAATTACTCAGGGCTTTAAGTTTCAGAAACAGTATTCTATTTCACTGAATGTTAGAAACAAATTACATTGAGCTACAAGTTTCGAGAATATTAACCTACTTACTGAATACCGGTAAAAGTTACTGAAAGTTCCAGGCATTCGAGATTAAGTCATAACCTTCTTCTATTTCCATCATTTTGTAAAAATCAATTTAACCTGACCACAAAAAAAAACACCATTATGATCTTTTGTAGGAAGAGACGTTCATTTTTGGTGAGTGAATTGAATCATGTGTCAACTTGCGCACTCGAATTTCACCAAACACAGTTGAATTAGAAATACCAATAATTCATATATCCCTACACATATTTCTACCAAAACTAGTATTGGTATTACAGTGAGCTAGCACAACAGCAGCACCAGTACTAATATGTATTATAATTGTGGTGCAAGGGCGTGGAAAGGAAAGAGCTGTTCTTAGCTTTTAGCAGTTTCAGCCGATTGATTAATAATCTCTGAATTTGAAGTTTCAAGTCATGACAAAATTCTGGGGATGACAAGTCATCCCCGAAATTTATAATTGAGGTTATATATGAAATGTTTCTTATCGTTTAACCTAATTGGGGATGAGAGTATAACCCTCGAATTGACATCCCCAATTTCTTAGGTAAATTTTGCATGCATTGTAAATGAATCAGAAGATTATTCCTTTATGGCACTCAAACTTTTACGCAAATGTCCTGCCGTATTTACCGTATAGTATTCGTAGTGAAAATTAACTCAAATAAATTCATTTCCGCAACATTATCCGAGAAGAATTAATTCTCTTTTGGGAAAAATAATATTTAAAGTCATAAAAAGAAAACTTGCCATGACAAGTCCAATAGGCGCAATTTGCCATGACAAGTCCAATGGTCACAAATTGCCACGACAAGTCAAATGGTCACAACTTGCCATGACAGGTCAAGTAGGCACAACTTGCTATGACAAGTCAAATGGTCACAATTTGCCATGACAAGTCAAATAGGCACAATTTACCAGTGGTGGGCACGATAACGAAAAAACGTTATCGCGTTAACCGATAAATCGATAACGAAAACCTTATCGGCGATAACCGATGATCGATAATTTGCGAAAAATTTATCGCCGATAATCGATAACCGATAAATCGATAAATCCAAAATTCCGATCCTAGCGATAACGATATTGGTTGCCAGATGTCCCAGTCCACATGAGGCCACACTTTTGATCAATAAGGCCACATAAGAGGCCAACCTTATTACACCATAACACGTGCATCCTACACGTATAGTAATTGTCCCGAACTCTCTTCGCCCCGTCATGTCGAATCCCAGCGGGAAAAACTGAAATTATCGATTATCGATAATTTGGAACCAAAAGTATCGGCGATACCGATAATTCGATAACTCGGGGAAAAAAATTATCGGATAACCGATAACCCGAAATCGTTATCGCGATAAAGTATCGCGATAATTTATCGCGATAACGCCCAGCTTTGCAATTTACCATGACAAGTCAAATGGTCACACGTTTCTAAATCGGGCGGTGAGCTTCATGGCAAGGAAGCTCTGCACAATGGTTAATAAGAAGAAATGTTTTTTATTAACACGTTGATCGCGATGTGAGCAGCCGGTGTACACTTACGGAATTTTCATAATACTGCTGACCAGCCGCTTGTCACTAACTCAGTATTTATCAAATCGTAATTCAAGCTAGATTGAGGAACGAATGAGTCAATACTTGCAATTATTAAAATTGCTCAGTGCAATTGACTTAAAATTTGAGTTGAATATTGAACTTCAGTTGAACCCATCTTATTAACACGTTAATTTGCCGAGAGTCTTGGGGCAGCACATAACCTCGTGAAGGGCTCATGAGGCCCTCGGGCCAATGTGCGCTCAAAGTGATGAAATTTTACCGCTGGCCACGGTAAAATTTCCTCTACCATGCGGCTGGCCTACACGGACGCTGTGTTTTGTTTGAACTAGATTTTGCTTCTGCGTAAGCACGGCTTTGAAAAGGGGTTACTTCCAACCAGTAAATTTTTGATTGTACAAAGTTCTTTATTCACCAGTGAATTACGTTTCTTTCACACCGAGTGTATCGTCTTGCCGAAGTATGGTGCTAGCATTGACGAACTGTATTGTTATGATTCCTATTATCTTTTGTTTCCCTCTTAAGAATCGTTAGCCTTTGACAATTTTCAAACCCAATGTTGCTGCATATTTTGAGAGTCAAATTTATTGAAAATGAATTTATTTTTCTCTTTCATAAATACTGCACGAACGACACGTACACGTTGTTCGTCAAAAAAATAGCCGATTTAAAAATGTTGTAGTTTGTAAAATATTAGTGTTAGAACGCTGAAATAGCTTTCATTGAAAAGAGCAGGGCTTAAGATTTTATTTCATGTCAATAATTTTATTTGTTCAGCAAACTTTTCATTTGAATGTGATATTCGTCTCTAAAAATTATGCTACCCAACAATATTTGATCAGAACCACTCATGTTTTTATTCTGTGGCCAAATAATAATCACCGATCTTTCTCCTGAGGTAAGATTTCTTGAAGACATTGCATTTTATATTGTAATAAAATAAGTTCTTTTTTGAGAATAAAATGAGCAGTAGCTCTCTTTACCTGTGTGTCAACAAACGATCACAATCATTTCGCTTTACCATCGTTAATTAAAATCTCTACTTATTAATTCTTATTTCCGTCGTTCTGGTATGAAAAATAGACAAAATTTTTGAAATAAAATAAAATTTTAAATATTGCTCCTTTCAATGAAACCTATTTCATCCTTCTAAGAGGAAATTACAATAATTTACAAGCTACAGCATTTTTATTTCGGCTCCTTTTTTGGCGGACACCTTGTATAAACGATTTGATAGAAAAACTATTATAATGTACTCAGAACGTAAATACCACTTCTATAGCTCCATAAACGAAAACTGAGACCACTGTCGTTAGAGTCCACTCTTATTTTATCACATCGAGTGTTAAACATAATGATTTTCGAATTATTTTATTTTCCTTGATATCATTAAAATTTTCCGAAATTTTGCATATTTCACACACACTCGATAGTCACTTTCGTAAAAATAATCCAATAAACAAATTGCTTGTAGATAAAATAGTACAGTAAAAACCTCTTCTACATTCTCTTAGCTTGAACATTTCTCAGCAGAACTTTAGGGCAATTCTCGGATGACTAGCTTGTACTGGAGACAAAACTCATGCTCAACACCTAGCACTCCACCGTTCGCTGTTTGTTCAGATGCTCTTCAGTTTTCACAGCTGTCATTCCATGCATGACTATTCTTCGAGTTTGGTGAAGAGAGCACGAATGAAAGCTGGAATCTTTCCGTGCTAACGAATAAATCCTGATTTGATGGTGTCTGAGGTTAATTTATACGAAACATGAAAAATATAGAAGGAATTTCGGGACACAATGAATATTTAATGATTGGGTTTGAACATTTGTTTGCTAAAACCGCAAGTTTTATTCTGCTTGCTCATGGATTCATAGCTGTGATGTCAAAAGTCTATTATGGTAGCTTTGAAGCCACGGAGTCATAGGAAATTCACAAAATTAAAATAGAACATTTAGTTAAAAACCACCGAAGGAAACATTATTGGCGCTCCGAGCCTTTAAATAAATACAGACGCACTTCAAAATATCACAGAATTTACCGGTAAGTAACAGTTAGCTTTTTATCACTCTAAAGTCTCTAATGTTAAATAGTAATGTAATCCAAAAATCCGAACAAAAAACAAAAAAGAAAGACAAGCAAAGAAACGTACTGTACAGACTCTATAGTGAAAGTAACACCGCTGTTTGGATGAACAGCTGTGTTTTAATAATCAATAATTCAGCTTTTTAACCTTTTGTAGAAAATTCGTCGTGTTCGGAACAAAGAAAATATTGTGAACTGTCCAGAACCCGACAATCAATGGTCCAACATGATGGTGCAACATTGCACACCATCATTCACTCCGTGTTGCACCGTGACGGAGTGGTTAGGAATGCACCCTTCATGGGAAGGTGTCGACAGTTCGAATCCTAGCAGTGTCACCCGGTGATTTCTCCCCGTTGGGAAAAAGGAGAACTCAGCCACAATTCCCCCATTCTACCCTGGTGTTAGAAATGAATGCCGGCTTGACCGGGTGGTAACCGTCATTGCCTCCTGGTGTTAGTAACAAGGCATTTGAAAAACCAATGTACAAGATGATTTGTATCAGGCTTCATTGATTGGAATTAAACATCCTTTATAGCCAAACCATGGCCTCGGGCATAGGTCACCCTGTCACCATTTACTGCCCGCACCAAATTTGCTGTTGTTTCCTTTTTTGAAATTTAAACCGAATTCGGCACTGTTTTAATAAACCACCCGCCTCAGTAAACTCTTGGTCATACCAATGCTTCCTACGTCTAGGAGACATGAGGTGAATTGGAAAACTCTGGGTGTGTAAATCGATTGTGAATGCATGTACTAAAGTGATGAAACTAGCCTTTTATGCTTATTTTCTCGTGTGGATTGTGTACTCTTCACATTGTATCTTTCCCAACCACACTAAGCAACATAAATGGTTTTTCATCCTAATTAGCACGGTGCTTATGCCATGAAGTGTAAACGAGGTTAGGGCCCTACAAGGAACTGAAGATCTATTTACTAATAAAACTCTGATAATTATGTGAGCTTTCTCGTTTGATTAATTGTTATCGACCATTCCCGCAGTAATAACTAAGAGCAAAATTTACCACCGTACTATTAATAATAACATTAAACAATGTTTTCTATGGCCCCATACTTAATAGAGAACGATCTGTTGCAAGCGCCCTTTGGCTGAAAAATGTTATAAAAAAATTAAATATATTCTTGAAAGGTCACAAGTAGTTTAGTCATACATATTGACAGTGTTAGACAAATATTTAGAAACAAACACAGGAATGGCCAAATTTCCTGACGCGGTTCTATTTTAATGTTTTTGACATGAAGAAAAAAATGAAAAAGAGTTCAGAAACATTAAAGATGATAAAAAACACCTTTGCTTTTAAAATGTTTCAATACACTCCCATTTTAAAATGTTTTAATACATTTTTAGTTAAAATAAATTCCCATTATGGCGTTTATTTAAGTTTGATAATTCGTGTAAACACAAGTAATAATAATAATCTAATATTCGTGACGCATTGTTGAAAATACTCATGTCAGAGTGCTCTATCATTGAAATGTGAGTCTAGGAACTTACGAAATCAGGGATTGATGTTGAAAGTGAAATGGGGATTTGAATAATTCTACTCCTTAGACCATGAGATCGACATTCAAAACTATTTTTCACTCCTACGTATCAACGACAAACAACGAAATTAGAAAAAATACAATATTTCATTACAACACAAATGCATGATATCTCTTCCACAAATAATGCTGGCACAAAAGAATTCACCTTAGTCAAAGACATAGAAAAAAATTTTTGTACAACATTAACTAAAACATTTATAACATAATTGGAATGTACAGAAAATTTACAGGATTTCCTGTAGTAGTTTCGCGTTAACTTTAAGATTTCTTTCACCAACTGAACTTTTGGTACTATATTTAATAAATATTAATGTATGTAAATACTAAATTTACTGAACACTAGACTTGATAAATAAGGAATTAAATTAATATTAAATACTAAATTT
>JACJUY010004251.1:3860-16975 GCA_014220935.1 Platorchestia sp. MABIK | reverse complement strand
AAAGGCAATCTTTCCATTATTTGGATTTATATGTATCACTTTTCCTTTAGTAAATGTACTTTTTTTTTCTATATGGAACGATTCGTTGAATTATCTACCTAAATAGTGCTGCCATAATATACTCACTCGAGTCAGAAACGAGAACTTGCCACACGAGGCTAAAAATAGCATTGTGTAGCATGAATTAGAGAATAAAACTCTTAATGCCCTATAAAGTTAATACATAAGATAATTTACAGCGTTTTAAAAAAAGTCTTAATTAAAAGATCCTTAGCCTGTTGAAACAGTCTAAGACTGGGCGAAAAACATGAAAATTGATTAGCATATCAAGTCATTCTAAGTTTGAAAATGTTTATAAATGAATTTAGTGAAAGAAATATATAAGTGAACACAGTGTGGGGAAACGCTTATGACATTCTCCACGTACATTGACATCTGAACTTTGGCTTTGTGATATCAGGGAATAATATTGAAAGTAAAATGGTTTGAAGTAAATAATTTACATTCAGAACTTTACGATCGAAATGGCTGAAATTCGAAAATATATATTTTTGTGAACATACCAAAATAGAACTAAGTTAACTGCCCTAAAGAACTTGCTTAATTAAACTATACAACAACAAAAGGCAGTGATGTGTTATTTAGGAAACATGACTAGTTGATAGTAAATATTTCACCCTAGATGCAGCTTGGAGAAGTAATCCATTCAGTTTTATCATTCAATTTTAAACAGGATAACGCTGTTTTAGATTTACTTCTAATAATCTCAGATGTAGCTCTGAGAAGCTGTGAAGGTTCGTCCGTCTTGGAGCTTATTACTCCATATATATTTTTAGGGACATAAGATCAAAAGTCGATGGCTTAACTTGTTTTTTTTTTCTGTTCAGTTCATGAATAACGTAATTCAATATTTAATAATGAACCCCAAAGTAATTTAACAATGGCCCTCACGAAAATAAGAAGCCTAAAGTTTATACAATCGCTAAGCCACGTCTTTGTTTGGTGCTCATGCGCCATTCAAAACAAGAGAGCTTTGGCAAGCGGAGCTCAGAGTTCAGCGCACTCGCTTCGGGATTGGCTCGCTGCAAGTCATACGGGAAGATCGAGTTGCCGGACTCTCCCCACCTACTGAAAAAAGGTTATTTTTCAAAGAATAATCTCCATTAGCACACTTAAGGCAAGAGATTCGTAAATTTCTTTTCACTGCCACATGAATCATTCCTCTCCTTGAATCAAATAGAGTGGTGGCTCTGTTCGATTTTTTACTTCGAATGGTCCTTCTACTCATTGGTGGGCTAATGATTGTTGTTCGTCCTCCTGGAATTTTGTTCAAATTGTCATTTGGATTTCTCTTTTATGAATGCACAGCTTTCAAAGATCTTCCTATTTTTTAACCAATGTTTTTTATTGACAGTTTTTGTTCTTTAAAAGTCATGATTTTTCACATTCAGTTTAAATTTATTTTTTCCTTTCCTCATCATGAAAAATTGGTTTAGATTTTTAATTGATAATCAAGTTTATTTTTCAACTTGTAAAGATCTGTCTAACACTGTTTGTACATTCAAACAAGGCCCATTTTACTGCTCAAGATACTTGTTAAAAATGTTTGGGTATGCATTTTTGGATGCTTTCCATTCTCGCAATTTTTGAATTCGTTCCATTTGTACCTGTCATTTTGATCTACGACTAGGCTGACGTTTTCATAGTGCGGACTGTAGGGCGGTGTTATTTCGTGTTTTCAGCGCCGGTTTCAGTGCGTTCTGCCTTTAATTTTGAAATTTCTGTGCTTTAATGTTATTGTCAACAGTCTCCCATTGATAACATTACTGTTATAATTAAGTTTTGTGATTGAGTCAAGAAATAAATTCATCAATTGGTTACATTAGTTGCATCTTTTGGTACTAAAAAATACCGACCAAGAAATGTGGGATTTTTGTTTTTTGAACATTTACTAGTATGGCACCTTTGATGTAATAATTTATAACTTTTAGTAGTGACGCAATGACCACATCAACTAATTTGAGAATTCTGTGTTTAATTTTAATTGCTTTAATATCAGCATAATGTTATCAGTCAGAAAATCAAGGTTAGGTTAAAATTTGTTAGTTGAGTCATGAAAAGGAGTTCATGTAATATTTTTCATATTAGAAAATATGAGTATTTTTCATATTAGAAAATATGAGTATTTTTTAGAAACTAGGCAATAAATGTGAGCAGTCTGTATGTTATCATTTTTTCAAATCTACTTGTATTTATGAATGGTTATGTGGAGCAGATTTTGATTACTTAATTGGTAATATAATGAAAACAAATATTTGACTTATTTTACTCATAATTAGAAGTTCTATCATAGGCTGTACGTTATTCAGAATTTTAAATTCTTTGCACTTTTATGTATTTTATATATGTGAACGAGATACACTAACTCAATCAAAATATTTAGGAATGAAGATAATATTATAGAGGACTTTTAAACTAATTGCAACAAAGCTGATTTGTGAATATTGTTTGATCAAGGATCTAATTTTATGATTAGGAAAAAAAATTTATGAAAAAAGAACTTGAATTAACCAGTGATTAAACTAACTTGTATGTCATAAGCTTAAGGTATTTTTAGATAATAATAACAATTTAAGATTTAATTTGTTGTTAAAATCATTTATATGATTGAATTAAAATAATTTTCTACTAATAATATAAGCTTCTATGTAATTTTAAAATTGTTTTGTGTGCCAAGATGAAATGGCAATCCTGTAATATCTTGTTCTGTGCTACACAGTAAGTTGTTTTAAAGACCTCTGCCATAGGAGATTACAGCCATTGGCAGTATAAGCAACCTCATCAAATTAGAAATTAACAGTAAATTTTATAATCAACTCCAATGAAATGTTATGCTGGAAAAAAAAATTATAATGGCCATTTAGAAAAGGAACTGTCAAAAACAGAATATTATTTGAGTCACATTCAAATGATAAATCCAGTAAACATAGATCAATAATTTTCTAATTTTCGTTGCTTGAATTATGCTAATTAGATTGAAATAAACAACTTTTTTTCTATGCACTTCTTGTTGCAAATGAGTATTTAAGGAGTAATAGCGGGATAATCATTTTCATTTTTCACACCTCAAATGCGTTCAAATGAACATTGAGAAGAAGACAATAATTGATTTTCTAATTTTTGTTACTTGTATAATGATAATTAGATCAAAATTAACCACTTTTTCTCTCTGCGCTTTTTGTTGCAAATGAATATTTAATAAGTTTAAGCGTTATGTTAATTTCCATCTTTCATGGCTCGAATGAATGTTAAGTTATGTTTGGTTACGTTAGGTTGGGTTAGGTTACCTTAGGTTGGGTTAGGTTACCTTAGGTTGGGTTAGGTTACCTTAGGTTAGGGTACATTAGGTTATCTAAAATAATCAGGCTTGCACAAAACACGAGTAGACATTACTGCAGTTTTGACGTAACTTGTGCCATAAGAATTATTAACAGTCTTCTCAACCGTTAAAAGTAACAGACCATCACTGGTATAACTCGTTTAAAACTCACTTGCAACTGAAAGTGCATAAAAGAATAGTTGTTTATTTCAATCTAATTACCATTATACAAGCAGGAAAAATTCATAAATTGATTAGTGTACTCTCCTCAACATTTATCAGAAGGTGTCCCAAAGAGATGAAAAAAGAAGGCACCATTGTCAAGGGAAGACTCAAGACGCAACTACAAGGGGGAAATGAAGACTCTTTAAATAGTATAAATTATTGTACGTAGTTGACAAATTTTTAGTAATGACTAATAATAACAAACAACGCTTAAATACATAAAAGTTGGAACTCGCAAATAAAAAGGCTGGCTGCCAGGCTCAGGTTTGACCAGACGCAGAGTCACACAACAAGCAACTCAACTCTGAAGTGGCATGAGTGGAGATCCCCGAAGATACGATACGAAGTATCTCCCCGTTACCGCTCGGGTTAATGCATGGCCCACGCAGTAGAGCTCTGCTCCGAAGAGCACAGGGTCAGGGTACCCAAGTGGACCCATAAGTGTCCCTACAAGAGAGTTATCCCTTCAGCCTGGGCACAAGTGCTAGTGCTGCAACTGCTAGCCACAAAGCTATGACGGTGTGAAGCACTTAACGAAATTTGCGCAGAGCTACTTAGTCGTTTGGTTAAGTAATAATTATTCACTTCTAACTTTCACATGCACCAAAGTGTGATTAGGAACTCTTGACAGAGTAAGGTCAGAAAAAAATAAGATATTTTCCCACGCAATGAACAGTTCAAACACATTTAACAAAATATGGAAGTTTCACTACAAAGTAATACACAAGAAACATTAAAGTTACACATAACACACCAGTGGCTCAAGAAAATAAACCCTGATAGTTTAGAACCACGAGAGACGCAGTAACGTGTGCCAAGGCTTGCTGGTTCACGGATGATTGGGTTATGTTGCTAGGCCATAATTACAGGAATAAAGTTACACAGTACAGAGAAGAATAAAAATAAACTCAAAAAAAGCAAACAGGCAAAGTTCCTTTACAACCATTTAGCCTGGAGTTAATGAAGCGTGAAATCTATTTACATGGTATGTTTTTCTGAAAGATTCCCTGTACATGGAAAGAGCAAGTTGACAAGGAAGGTTTTGAAACAAGATGAAAGTTAAAGAAAGTCGTAGAGACTGAAAAAAAATAGCAGTCAATTGAAAACACTTGGTCTATAACAAAAAAAGAATTTTATTCTATTTCAAATGTAGAAGACCTACCTAATTCTAGGCATGGGACTTAACATTTTCCTCCCGAAAGTGCTGATTCCTAAAAATACATTGGTATCTCTTTGAGGTAATGTTTTTAAAGAAATAATCTTCCTTTTTGGATAGATGTGAATACATGTCTACAGGATCTCATGTTGAAATAAGTTCATGCTGAACTGGTAAAAAGAAGTGCCAATAAAAAATTAAGCTTTTTGCTTTTTGGTTGCCGTATAGAATTTTCTGCAATAGGCATATTAAAATCAACAGAGGAATTCCACTTTTACTTACAGTGCCATGTCTTGGGGAAGATGCAAGGTATTACCAAGAAGATGTGAAGCCTGAGATGTTTTTTATTGTTGTTCTTGGACTGTAACATGATTTCCTTTACGATTCTATAAGAGAATATAAAGGGCGATTTTTAGGATAAGAAAATTAGAAATTCGTTTATTTTTGTTTTGTAAAGATTTTTTGTTTATTTATATTTTTTTTACAGTTATTCCTTTTGATTACACTAAGCAATACAGCTGCCATTTCAATGTAGCAGAAGGAAATTTGTTTATTATTTTTCTCAAATTTATTTTCAATATTATATGTAAATGTGGACCTGTGTGTATGTGTATGTAGATCTGTGTATATGTGGATCTGTACGTGTGTATGCATGTGGATAACACTGAACCATTTTTCAGAAATAACTCAATAGTCAGTAAATATATTTATTGCACTTGCTGTTTCAAAAATAGATCTATCACTACTCCAGAGGAACAGACATAAAGTAAAATGCAATTTGAGCAAACAATTTGTGAAAAAATTATCTCTCTGTCCGTAGGATGAACAAGCTATGAATTTAATTTTGCATGTATGTATGTTTACATGTTCCTAGATGTGCGTGTTGTGCGATGTATTTTGTAAATTACTTTTTAACTTGCTTTTTTTCACTCTTAGAAAATCACAACAGTGTTTGCCTGCTTTAGTAAAGTGTTTTTTATCTTTTATTTTTCCGTTTCAACTAATAATTAGAGAATTCCAAAGAATACTCTAGTAGAATTTAAATTTTTTGCAAGTTATCATTTATCTCTTTGTGTAAAAAATATTCAAGAGATGAAATTTTGACTTTCTCTCAATAACATACTAGCCCCTGACCCAGCTGTATAACGCCTTATGTGGTTGTTTATGGAATGAGGACCTTTATGTTGAGAAATTTTTGAAATCCTGCATGTAATAAATTTTGTCTATCAACTTTTTTGGAAAATTAATTTTTTGTTTTCTTTCTTTCTTTCTTTACTTCTTTCTTCTCTTTCTTTTCTTTCTCTCTTTTCTTTCTTTTTCTTCTTTCCTTCTTTCTTTTCTTTCTTTCTTAAACCATCCTACAAGTATACAATTGGTGCCATCTACTGAGCTCTAGTATCAATAGCTGCTTATCAACTATTAGTAGGTAGTGAGGTTTCACTAAATTTTTCTGTCCAAGCTTTTGGTACCACTTGAGAAGATCACTGGGCTCTTTCAGGACTGTTCATTCATATAAAACACAATGGCTTTTGAATATATATTATTTTCAGGCCTTTTGCCATGTACTTGAGTTACCTTAATAATGTTCACTATATTCTTAATTTATAGATCTTGAAGAATAGAAATATCAGGAGAAAATTTGTAAGAGGTTTTTTCTTTATGGCATTGCAAGTTAGATTATTATTTACATCAAGAGAATAAAACAAAAATACATACAAACTTGCAAATAAAAGGCTGGTTCTTGCAAGAATGATTAAGCTAGTCCAATAACTTTATTTTAAAATTTTTAAACAAATGTTACACCACTGCACAAAAATGGTTGTACATTTTTCATGATTATAAAATGTCAGCTTTCCAAAAAGGTGTTAATGCTGGTAAAACTACAAGAATATGTTCTTATTTTTATTGTTAATATTGTTTCATGTCTTCTAGATAGTAAACACTAAGAAAGCAATGGACTGACAAATTGAAAACAAACCTATCTTAGGTGGGCAATTTGGACTTTGCATCCAAGTGTGTTCAGAGCAAAGATATTTTAAGTTAGAATATTGATGAAAGAGATCTCATTTTTGGCTATTTAGTTATGAGTGTATGAGAGTAAAATATACCAAAAAGGTAATCCTATTCTTTTTCATCTTTGATAAGTAATGATGGCAAACATTTGACATTCATTTGGTGAGAGTAGCCAGCATACAAGCAACCGTTTGAGAGTACTGGTGCTAAGAAGAGGGTAATAAAAAAGCTTCCTGCCTGTATCACACAGTAGGAAGTTTTACTGTGAAATTGAAATTGTTTATTTCAAACATTTAAACCTTAGAATGGTAGGAATTGATCTTTTGAAGGTTTCATTCTTTCAGATTTTACAACTTCCTGAAGCCATGGCTTTTTCAATATTTTCCCTACAAAATTTGAGAGCAACATTACCAAAATGGATTCAGACAGCAAGGTAAGGATGTTTAACGATCTATTTTTGAAAAGTCTACTTATAACATCTTCAACGTGACTTTGTTATTGATATGATGTACATATTGTACTAAAATTTCATCCTTGGTAGTTGTGAGTTACTAACATTGAAATAGCATAAGGGCTACTACCAAATTTACTATTGTTATCAGTATGAACAGAACAATTGCAAAGTTTTGACATTGTTTTGCTATTGTCTATGGGCTTGTCCTAGCATGGCAGCATTTGGTGCCATGCTTGACTTTGTTATTCATCAGCATGTTCAATATAAATGGTATTATGAGGAATTGAGCTGTAACTCAGTATGAGAGAGGCATCAAATTACCTTTCAAATATCTTTCGTGAGTAGTGATAACTGCTATAAATGTGTAATAATCAAACTCAGCCAAGCCATAATAGCTGTGTTCCAGAGTTGTCAATGGCAAATGACTAGCTGTTGAATAGTTTTGAGGCTATTGTTAGTTTTGGGCTTTCTTCAGTTGTTAACGAATAGATGGCTTGCCACCTTCTTCTATTCCTTAAGTAACTATCATGCACTACCATTTAGGCCTAATTTACAGGGTTTAGTCATCACTCATTTATTGCATTTGTCACCTCTCATGTAACAGATTGACTGCATTTATGTGGTGTCTATTATTGGGTGGGTTAGGTCAAGTTAGATTGGAAGTAGCAGAATTGAAAAAATAACTTTCCTGCTTGTATAATGTACATGTTTCTATCCTTTTTAGAAAGTGTGATAAATATACTTGCACAAAAATATTTTTCCTTATATGCTAAAGTCTACATTACTATAATAGTTGAATAATTGAAATATTTATTCATGCCAGTACATGAATGAGCTATTTACCTAGGAATACAAATATGTCCCAATACGTAGTGAATATGTTAACTTGATTGATGTTTATTGTAATGCTTCATACACTGATTTACGACTCATGAACACTGTCATTTACAATTGTATGTCTTGATAAAGCATCCTAACCTTGTTGAAGAAGGATACAAACATCCCAAATGTAAGTTAAATTTTTACTTTAGATGTTGCTTAATTTGTGTGTTCATCAGGACATATCTTTTGTAAAGCTGGTCCACTCCAGCCAACATTGCTGGAGTGCTATTGTGATTATGTTTTTTGTCTCATAAATCCTTGTGTGATGTATGTAAGGCAGGGAATGTTCCTGTAAGAAGTAAAGCTAATAGTGTAGAAGTGTGCCTTTGCTACTAGTGAGAACTGAAAAAATTTAGTCTTATTAGAACATTAATATTTAATTCCAGTGTTCCTTACATTTTTCATTTTGGATGACATTTTCACCAGTTGCTGGTTTCTAATAAAATTTTTTTAATAAGAAAGCATTTTGATAGGCTTACATTATTTCAGTGAATTTTTTCTGCCTTATTTCTATCCATTGTACTGTAATTTGCATGCTTTAAAGTGCATAGTTGTTGAGCTTTTTTAGGTACCATCGCGTCTTCTGATTTACCTTCATACATCTTGTATTTACATAAAATTGAAGTTGAGTGCAGAACAACTTATGTTCTTGATGTACACAGGCCTCTTTACCACTTACAAAAAATATCTCATTTGTTTTATTTTCAGTCTGGCTTCAAGCAGAGCAATGGACACACCCAGTAAAATCAGCAAAATGTATGATGAACTTGGTCTGCCAAAACCACCTAAGCGACCTCTCACTCCGTACCTGCAGTTCACTGTTGATGTTAGCAGCCAAGTTGAAACTGGCAAATATTCTTCAGGTTTGTTATAAATGGAGGCTTAGACTTGCAGTCTTTGGTCATGTGGACTGTGGATCTGTTTCCTGATTGCTTTTTTTACTCTTGTCTTTACATGGTAGTTACAGTAGATGGGATCCCAACTTGATGTCATGTCATCTCCTCGGGCAATTGAACCATTATATCTGTGGTAATTAGCACTTCCATGGAGCAGTCTGGTTCCTTCGGTTGCTATTACAATGAATTATAAAAGCCAACCTAAATAATGCTTTCATTCATCCAATTGAGATTTCAGTTCTGTTTTCTTCACTCTTTCTTCATACTGTCTTTTTATGATTTTGTCAAACAAATATCACCATGAATAGCTAATGGTGGAAGTCAAAGGGGCAAGAATAAAAATATTGACACTTAAGAGTATAAATATTTTAGAGTCTAATTGTACAGCTAACTTGTGTTTTGGATGTAGGACATCTTTGTGTTAGCTCTCATTATAGTTTTTGCATTTGGCTTCAGGTCGTGCAGCAATTGTGGCCAAGAAATGGAAAAGTTTACCAAACTCTGAAAAGGATAAGTATTTGAAGCAGTATGAGGCAGCAAAAGAAAAATATTCCAATGAGTAAGTATGCATATTTAGTTGAAATGGTATTGTACTTTAAGAATTTCTTTGTACTTTGTGTTGAATGATTAATTTTCAATTCAGTATTTGGTGGAGTAGTGCTACTTCAATGTTCAAACTGATGAACTGAAAGTGAATAGATGCTCAGTAATTTTGACAGTGAAGTTAGAGCTGGTAACTAAAGTGTGCAATGATCAAACCATTTAAATTTTGTATTGATCTAAGTTTTTCTTTGTAGTATGAAAGAATGTTCAATCAGAGCTGTGCTATGACAACATTCATTGATGATTTGAGCCTTGTATTTAATTTGTTTTCATTGTATGGATGTTTGGTTATGAATGTTTCATGTCCCTAGCATGTAAAAAAGAACAATAATTGTAGAGTACATAATCTTTGTATTCAACACAAACATATCAAGGGTCAATCCTTCATCAGGGCTGAAAAAGGATAGTTTAAAACATCTACAAACTTGTAATGTTCATTGTTTGAAACATTTGAGTTGTCTTTTGAATTGCATTTTTTTATGGTTTCAGATTGGTTATTCTGTCATTTTTGCATTGATGAGGTATAATTCTGAAACATGAATTAATATTTAAATTAATTTTTTTAATCCTTGCTATTCTTTTTATACTGTAACTTGTAAGTTGTTTTTGGAATGAACAACCTCAAATTGTATGTTTGGTATGTTTTGTAAGAGAAGATAATGAATAACAAAGAAGTTTGTCTTCCCTGCAAACTTAGGTGCAAGCCTATCTTAGGTATTTATGTTCAAATTGAATGTTTCTTTCAAATTAAAATAAAAGCAATGACTATTTAAGATGTGCACCAAGCAATGCATTAGATTGGGGACACAAAGGGAGTAGTTTAAATACTTCCATAATGGTTAAAATGTGGTAATGTGCCATAATGGTATGTTTTTGTCTACCTTGAGGAAATAAAGTTATTGTATCTGTAAAAATTAACTCTCCAAGGAGAGAGGAGTGAGGTCCTGAGCTGAAGATGTGATAAGCTTTACTTTTATTAGAATTTAATCTTCTTTTTTTGTTTGCAATTTTTTTTGGTTCACCACTGTTCCTGTTTATACACCAATTACTTTCTTCTTAAACTTTTACCTTGTTTACCTTTTCTTCATAGATTAATCGTTCCCTTGAATCCGTATTGAATGGTGTCTTTTTCCATCCACTTTTGGGAACACCTTTGTTGTAGTGACAAAGGTTAAACCAACTTGAAATTTAATCTAGTCATTGTAGAGTTGTTAAATTTTTGGGTTACTTGTTACTGTGGCCTATTTTGTTAGCTAATCAGCTTTTTTAGGGGACAGAAATCTCTAAGATGCCATTTTATTTTGTTTCTTCATTTTGAGCGTATGATGCACCCTTGTCTCTTGATGCATCAGTGTTGTTTGCAAATACTTTCCTTCAAATTGTCCCTTCAGAATAATACAACTATTGTATCTATGGGAATTAGCACTCCCAGGGGGAAAATGTGAGGGCCTGAGCTTAGAATGAATTAGGCCTTCTTTTTGTTGAAATGAATGTTTTTGTTATGCCTAGGACTATCTTTTTTTTATTCAATGCTGTCCTGTTTTTCAGTATTTACTACTTTATTTGTCAACTTTGATCTTGTTTCTTAATCTGCTTTCTCAACTTACTGTTTCTATGCCGTTTCTGCATACATAGATTTTGCATTCCCTCAACTCCATTCTAAATGGTGCCTTTATCCTTCCTCTCTTTGGATTGCATTTGTTGCAAATTTGGAGGCTTAAACTAACAACATATAATGTAATCCAATCCTCCTTCCTCTCTTTGGACTGCATTTGTTGCGGATAGGGAGGTTCAAACTAACTAGTAATCTAATCCTTCAAATTGTCTGTATCTTTTGCAGAATGCAGGAGTACAGTGACAGACTTGGCGAGGAGAAATTGAAGCAAATCAAGCTCATCTTGCAGCAAAGAAAATCATTTGAGAAGCAGGAACGGGAGTCCAAGAAGGAGAAGGTTTTGAAGAAGAAAGCTACAGAATCACTTGGTAAACCCAGATATCCTCTTAATGCTTATTTGAGCTTTGCAGAAGAAAATGCTGAGAAGTTCAATAGATCTGAGCCGGTGAGTGCAAATCTATACATTCATGAAATTTTTGTTGAAAGGTTAGCCATTTGCTTCTAGCAGCAGGGTACATCAGCTGTAGGGTAGGTAATAGGGTTAGGTTGACCAGTTTTGTCTATCCAACAATGTGAGGACTGACGTCCTAAGAGATGATACTGCTAGGTTACCTCAGTGATAGATGAACTTTTGAGACTTTCACCTTTCATGCCCATTTTGCTTCTTAACCGTTTTCTCACTTTTGCTTTCTCTTCCTTGTCTTTATGCCTTCTTTGTTTTCAACTTACTATATTTTTGCACAGGGCCAAGCAATATGAGGCAGTAAAAGTAAAATTTTGTAGGAGTGCACCTTGTGCATAGAATCCCCGTTTTTTTACACATTCCTTACCAAACGGTCGCTCCTCTTTGCTCTCTTGAGGTAGCCTTTGTTGTGGTTACGGAGTCTTGAACTAATATAGAAATAAAGTGATGATGTTAATTCTGATTATCCCCATTCAGTAAATTAAAGAGTGGCTTTTGCATTATAATCGGATTTCCAATATGCTTTGAGATGCATGTAAAATACAGCATTTGTAGTTTAGTAGCATGAATATTTCATATTGAAAATCTAGATTCGTGTTTAATGCATAAATTGTTGCTAATGCTGCTTTTCATTCCAGGGCTGTCAACTGGCATTTAGGGCTTTAGGAGTACATCATGTAATGTTGCTGAAAAATTTCTTGGTTTTCAATTTTCTAAGCAATTTAGCTACATATTTTTCTGGAATATTTGTGAAAATTGATTTTCTTCGTGCATTTTCTTGACGTAAATTACAATTTTCTACGGCTTTCAAAAAATGAAAATCCCTGTTGATATGTAAATGAAGTTCACATTCATTGACGCAATTTTACTTACTTGCATTTTATTCTTTATTTTTTGTATATTTATGCAAGTATTTTGTTTTGTGCAGGGATTTTTTGGCCGAGTAGGTAAAGCATGGCAGGATTTGCAGGAGGAGAAGCGGGAAGAATACAAAAAAAAATCCCAGGTGGAGTTTACGTCATACAAGCGCCAGCTGGCAGAGTGGGAGCAGAGGTGAGTGTGTCCTGTTCTAGGGAGTCCAATGTTGTGTGTGAGAGGGGATGTCCAGTTCAGGGAAGTCCAATATTGTGTGTGAGAGGGGTAGTCCAGTTCAGGGAAGTCCAACATTGTGTGTGAGAGGGGTAGTCCAGTTCAGGGAAGTCCAATATTGTGTGTGAGAGGGGTAGTCCAGTTCAGGGAAGTTCAATATTCGTGTGTGAGAGGGGTAGTCCAGTTCAGGGAAGTTCAATGTTCGTGTGTGAGAGGGGTAGTCCAGTTCATGGATGTCCAGTGTTCGTGTGTGAGAGGGGATGTCCAGTTCAGGGAAGTCCAATGTTCGTGTGTGAGAGGGGATGTCCAGTTCAGGGAAGTTCAATGTTCGTGTGTGAGA
>JACJUY010004250.1:58038-68810 GCA_014220935.1 Platorchestia sp. MABIK | reverse complement strand
GGCGTCCACACTGACAGGCTCCCAAATTGCGTCCGGCGTCCACAGTGAAAGGCTCCCAAATTGTGTCCGGCCTCCACACTGACAGTGACAGGACTCTTAAATTAACTTCTATTCTATGATTATCCAAAATTTGACGGCAAAGAACATTCAGCATCTGGCAACCCTCCTTTAGGTTAGATGCGGAATAATCTTTTTTAGGAATTATATTTTAGAATTAGGACAAATTTGCTGATTGTCACCGGGAAAAAAAAATTGCAGCCATGCCATGGCACGCCGCGTTACCAGCGTTTCTGCCACTCAAGAATTTATTACATAGTACTAGAAAAACGATTATTTAACATTTAAACTTGGGAAATCTAGTACATAACCAGCGTTACATGGGTTGCGGACACTGACATCGACAGCTTAAAATATTGAAACTCCGTAAATTTACCCTTTGTAAAATATCAATTCCGTATTGAACTTTAGCATTGATCTATCTATAAAATAAGGTTGAGAGTAGCACGACAGCGTCCATTTGGGTACCATGCAGCGAGGATGTGAGCAGATCAATGATTTACATGGAAGTCATGCTACGACCAATTTTCTGCATTATGGTCCTCCCTTCTGATAAGGACGAATCTCGTGCATGTCTCGGGTAAAGCAGCCACCTCAGTATTTTGAATGGGTCTGCACTCGGCGCTTTTCTTTCAATTAGCCTGCTTCGGTTACGATAAACATCACGGACAGAAGGCGGATTACGGCTAGAATGCGTAGAAATTTTAATTCATTAGAGACTCACGAAATGTTTGGAGCTGCATGTGTAATGCAATCCTGGGAATGCCATGATCCCACTCAGGTGACTGGTGGCAGCGAGGGCAGTTACCCTCACTCATGTCAGCCCTGACGAGCAGATTTACCCCCACTCGTGTCTGCCCTCACGAGCACATTAACCCTCACTCGTGTCTGCCCTCACGAGCACATTAACCCTCACTCGTGTCTGCCCTCACGAGCACATTTACCCTCACTCGTGTCTGCCCTCACGAGCACATTTACCCTCACTCGTGTCAGCCCTCGCGAGCGCATTTACCCTCACTCGTGTCAGCCCTCGCGAGCACACTTACCCTCAGAGGAGCCCTGCTGCGTAGCCACAGCCGAGGGTAGTGAGTTGAGGAGGATTTCCTTTTGGTGTGTCGGGGACTTGGCGCTCCTCGGGCAGTGAATAGATGACTTGCTGCACTCTAGAGGCGTGTGCAGCGAGAGTGTCTTTCAGATAACGTCCTTGCGGTTTAAATCTGCTAAATTTTACTAGCTTGAGGATTTTAAATAGATAGATTCGACAAATAATGTAAGTGCGGCATAAATCTGCCTTATTTTCGTAGCTTGAGCACTACGATAGGCAGGCGGCAATCGATTGGAATTGACTAGGATAATCGACTTAGGAGCGTCGTTACAGAGTATTGCAGAGCCTGGCAGAGTTAGTGAGGTGTCGCAAGCAGGTGGACTGCTAAAGTAACAATGTCGTTCTGCTATCAACTGCTATCCTGATCACATCTGCTTTCAACTTCTAATCTGCCTATACTAATTTATTTTTGTTTAATATTCAAACCATTTTTTTTTTGTTCCAGCTCAAATGGAATTCTTACCTACATGTTTTTTCATGTAATTACTTATTATGTTACTTTGCACATTAGTTTCCTTCTAAATTTGCATTCTTGCTGTATGAAAAAGATGTGTTTTTTAAAACAACTTTGCGTGGATTTAAATCAAAGATTTCGACCTGATTTTGAGTTTAAATATGAGCCTGTTGTTGCAAAGCATCCGATTTTCTGGAGGAGCCATTAACTGCGGGAGGAAAGTCACTTTCGTTCAAATTTGTGAGCTGCAAAACAGGCGTAGCGCCTCAGCAGCCACGTCGAGATTATCGATCTATAATCATTGTATTTTTAATTAAAATCAACTAAACTCAATTTGCCCAACTTAAGCCATTCCATTGGAATATTATCTCAACTTGTTTGCTCTGTCTAAACCTTAAATAAGTCATAAAAAGAACTAGATTTTGATACCTAACACACGCGCAAATAACCTCTCTAGATAAATAATGGCGTTAAGTTTTAGGTCATCCTCCATACGAACTCCTACACGCCGCAAGTGGATGGGCGGTAGTCCTAACGCAGGAAACTTTGGCCTATCAGATGTTTCAAAAAGCACATGACGAGATTAACATTGATCATTATGTTTGCAATAAATACGGAGACAACGATGAAAAAAGATTAAACGCTAACAGAGATGAAAATTTTTTCAAAAAATTGAAAAAATTAGAAATGGCAAAAATTACAATTTAACACTTTCATCACGTATTGGAACAAATGTGTACCACTTTTGGTAAATTGCTCATTTACGTACCAGTAACCATGGCTACCATTTCACTAATTTCACTACCTTTATTTACAATAAACTATGGAGTACTAGGTAAAATTTAAAAAAATAAAAATTAATTTACACTATAAATATAAAATCGCGCAATTATATTTTTCCCACTTGTTAGAAAGGACAGGAATGAAATCAAGCAGAAAAGATGGCTTTTCAATTCTGCTTCTTCCAACCGAACCAAACCGACCGCGGAAACGCAGTAAATGAGTTTAAATTCAAAATAACATCGAATACAATCATTATATATGAAGAAATATAGTCAGCATTGGCTGCAACGGCTTTAAGTTCAACTCTAGTGGCAACACAATCAGCTAACTAAACAAAGATTGCCAGCCGGATGCCCTTGGTCGTGAGAATCTAAGTATTTGAGCAAGTGTCGCACCGTAGTCCATTTCGTGCCCCATGTGTGTCTCGATTAAAGTAGCCTGTACACTACGAGCACTGGCGGCATTCCTCTTTGCTGAAACATTGCATAGAGTGCGCACTCGAGTGAGATAGTAAAACGAAACGCAATTGATATTTGTGTTCCGCGAAGAGTCCCCCTAAGGGGGGTACAACTAGTGTATATATTGGAATAAGCGCCCAGGAAGAAAATTCGAGGTCATGAGCTGAGAGTAAGGTAGAAGTTATTTTACTTAAATTTGTTTTTTATTTTGTTAATGACCATCTTTTTTCCGGCTACCTGCTGTCCTGTTTCTCAGTACATCTGACTTTCTTCTTCTGCTTTTAGTTTGTTTCTTAACTTTACTTCTCAACTTGCTCGTCATAGCCGTGTGGCTTTCGGACCTGACTCCGTGCGGGAAACGCGGGTTCGGGTCTCGGCGCTGGTGGCGATTTTCTCTGTTGGGTATAGGAGAAAAACTTCTAAGCACAATACCCCACTCTACCCAGGTGTCTGAAATGGGTACCGGTCTTTGACCGGGGGAAAGCGTCATGGCGTCCTGGTGTTAGTTATAAGGCATTTGAAAAACCAATGTAAAAGGTGATATGTATCATGCTTCAATTGCAAATAAAGCATCCGTAGATGCCGATGTTTGTTTGTTGTTTGTTTTTGTTGTTTGCTGTTTTTTTTCAATGCGCACGGGATCCTGTGAGGAAACACACCTCGTGCTTAGGATTCCGTGTTCCATCAACTCCATGCTACATAGTACCTTCATCCTTCCTCTTTTTGAACAGCTTCGTAGCAGTAAAAAAGGCTGAAACCAAGTAATAATCAATCAATTATGTGGAGAATCCTCTGACGGCAGCCAAATATTTCCATTGGTTTTTAAATTAGTGTTGCATTCTACGTCTCTCTAATTTCTCTCGTATTCTTGTCCTTGTTCAAAATTATAAGGCATAACAGAATACGTCATTGGCTCATTCGATGCTCGGTATGTATTAGTACTTACTACTATTTTACTATTATCACATTTCTTGCGAAGTGACCCACCGGTGGTCACTTAAGTGATTTTCATGGTGATACTGACGGACCTGCACTCACTTACTCAAATTTTAGTAATACTTGATGCAAGCTAAATAAAGGCCCGATCTAGATAATGTTAGCCATTTTCAAAGTTGATTACCACAACTGGCTTTAAATTTGAATTTAATATTGAACTTCAGTTTAACCCATCGCAGTTAACGTGTTGATTAATTATTCTATTAATTGACACTACTATTGATAATAATACTATTGGCTCGTGCATCACAGCGCCAGCTCCACTACCGTTATTTATATTCTAGAATTAATCTTAAAAAATAACTGGAACTTAGTTTCTAATCCTACTTGATTTAAAATGTAGTTCAAAGTATCATCTAAATTCTAAAATAAGATCTCCGAGTGTGGCATAATTTGGTGTCTTCTGCAGACTTCGTGACTTTTGAGACAGGGGAAATAAATGACGGGCTTTGGAGTTAGTGCTACTGTCTTGCGCAGTATCTGCGTTATCGAGAGTCACTGGCTTGGAAAATCCTTTTTCATTTTTGGTTGTCCTGGAAGTTTTGAATTCGATATCATGCAGCCATTTGTGAGTCAGCAGCATGGTGGCTTTCTGTGGCATTGTACGAGTGGTTCAAAATGTGGTCCAGGTTGTCCTTTGAATCCAAGCAAAATGTGGCAACTGCTAGTCAAAAGCAGCGTCCAATGTCCGGTGCAGCGAGAGTGTGAACAGATCGCCTATCTGCTTTTAACACTTTCCCTGCGTTTCCAAAGCTGTTAACGGTTGGTTTAGTTAGGTTGTTAGTTGCAGAATAGGGAAATCGACTTCACTGCTCGAAAACATTTATATCCTTCCTAAGAAATACGAGTACAAAATCCCCTCAGGGGGATACAACTATTGTATCTATGGGAATTAGCGCTCCCAGGGGGACTATGTGAAGGCCCGAGCTGAGGGTTAGGTAGGCTTCCTTTTTGTTGAAATAACATAGGTTTTTGTTCTGTTACGGACCATCTTTTTTCGGTTCACTGCTGTCCTGTTTTTTTTTTTCAACACTTCTACTTTCTTCTTGAACTTTGATCTTGTTTCATAAACTTCTTTCTCATCTTACTGTTTCTATGCCCTTTCTGCGTAGATTCCACGTTCCCTAAACTCCATACTAAATGGTGCCTTCCTCCTTCCTCTCTTTGGATCGCCTTTGTAGCGGATAGGGAGGCTTAAACTAACTAATAATCTAATCTACGAGTACAAAAATGCGGTTGCACGAAAACATTTCACCTCGGATGACCCCTCAGGGGGATACAACTATTGTGTCTATGGAAATTAGCGCTCCCAGGGGGACTATGTGAGGGACCGAGGTAAAGGTTAGGTAGGCTTCCTTTTTGTTAAAATAGAATAGGTTTTTGTTTTGTTACGGACCATCTTTTTTCGGTGGAAAATGAATAACGTGAAAAATTACGTGAATAACGTAAATGAATAACGTGAAATGAGACAGGAATTTCCCCATGTAGTTGCTAAAAATATTTGGATCGGCCATGACTCTCAGCAAAGCTTCATGATTCAATTGAGGATGTGGGCAACGTTTCACTTTTTTCACAGGGAAAATACTTGAATTTCCCTCTTTTTAAACAATATAGGACCGAATTTAAGAATTTTAGCAACAAACAATACACGACCTGGCTACCTTGATGTAAGCGCGCTATGCGGGTGTGCGACGGCAATATATTGCGCGTGTTCCACATTGATTTACACAAAATGCAGGTGTTCATCTCGTCCCCTTCTCCATTTTGTTCGGCTGATGCAGCACAACCGCCGATGCGGGGCCAGCTAAGCTCGACATCGACCATTGATCCCGTGGTGACTTCAGCAGCAGCCTCGTGATGGCAATGTGCGCCCGATGTTCCTGCATGGCATGGCACGGAAGTGTCATAATACGCTTCTCGAACTGCCCGCTGCAAGTTTCTGGCTTAGGAATTGCATTTTTTGCTCACCAAATTCCCTACCCAAGTTAGTTCAAATCTGATGAGCAGTTAGAACGGACAAATCCGCTGTTGCTCAGAGCGAATCAATCTTTTAATCTTAAAAAGATGTGTAATGAGTTTCTCAAGTTTTGAGGTGAAATTAGCATCTCAAAACTGAGAAATTGTTCAATAACAGTCGATGGAAAAGCCGAATGGGGCTCGGTTTTGTCAGCAGCATGAGATGCAACGCTGTCAGCAGCATGAGATGCAACGCTGTCAGCAGCACCAGCTGCAACGCTGTCAGCAGCACGAGATGCAACGCTGTCAGCAGCACGAGCTGCAACGCTGTCAGCAGCACGAGATGCAACGCTGTCAGCAGCACGAGATGCAACGCTGTCAGCAGCACGAGCTGCAACGCTGTCAGCAGCACGAGCTGCAACGCTGTCAGCAGCACGAGATGCAACGCTGTCAGCAGCACGAGCTGCAACGCTGTCAGCAGCACGAGCTGCAACGCTGTCAGCAGCACGAGATGTAACGCTGTCAGCAGCACGAGCTGCAACGCTGTCAGCAGCACGAGCTGCAACGCTGTCAGCAGCACGAGCTGAAACGCTGTCAGCAGCACGAGATGCAATGCTGTCAGCAGCACGAGCTGCAACGTTGTCAGCAGCATGAGATGCAACGCTGTCAGCAGCACGAGCAGTAACTACTTACCAAGCCACGAATACCAGTAGCGCTGACGAACAACTTACGATGAAGCGTACGAACGCTGACCTTCAGACCCGGTGGCATACAAGCAGGTGTCCCGAAGGATAAGCTATTGTGCTCCTTGTGTTCAAAACGCCCCTTAGACTGAAGAGTACTCTCCGTCATCTGTTGAACATCTCATGTGTTGGAAACAGGTGTTGAGAGTGCCATAAATTCACACAGAGCTACTTACTGAGGTCTTAACCTTGACAATAATTCAGTATGTCCGTTATTGTGTTCAAAGAGACTTAGACCCTTAGACAAAAGAGTACTCTCCGTCATCTGTTGAACCTCTCATGCGTTGGAAAAGGTGTTGGAAGCCGAGCAAGGTACTGAGGGCTCAACCTTTAGCATGTCCGTTGCAGGGGTGCTATCCGCTCTATCTAAAGTATGTAGTTCGTCCAAATTGTGAGGGTTTTGATCGCGTGAGAATTTGCCTATTACAAAAATTCTTAGAAGCGATTTAGTGGAACTCCTAATGTTTATCATTTGGCCTGTCTTCTGCAGAAGTTTTTCTAGATTCCTTCAGACTGTTCTTCACTAATTATTTTTTCCTCGGCGGATAGTTTATTCGTCACTGTCCTCACTGTGACCGTCCCTTTGTCGAACAGATGTTTGTTTTCTTTTGCCGCATTTGTCGCTGTTGTCTGCTGCTGAGCTCAAGAAAGAGCGCTTTGCCTCGATCGTTTCATCACATTCGAGCGGCGAACTTTCAGTCACGTTTGCTCTCAAAACAGTCACGCTTCTTTGTTGTCTTATGTTGCGACTCGTCTGAATGCTCCGTTTTTAAGGTGTGGAGGAAATTAGTTTCCCTGAGATGTTTTAGCGGCGTCGGAGCTTCAGATTCCCTACGCTCATTTGAATGGTCTTTAGCTGTCGTAATGTGGGTTGCTTTTGTTCTCGTACTGAAGTGAGTGCATTGAAAAATATTAAATTACCAATGCTGTGAACTTAATCACACATCTTTTGAGTTTATAATTAACGCAGTAAACACGAATCAAGTGAATGTTGTGTGCTTCTCTCTTATGGATTAAAGAAAACAAATTTGCATGAAAATATCTTGCAACGTCTCCAGTGAGGGCGCACTATGAAGCCAGTGCGTTGCTTCAAAGAATTTTTGAGATTTGATGCGCTCCAATATTTATATAGAGGGCGTGCGCCTTTGTTCAGTCCGTTTTCATTTAAATGCACGAGGAGGCGAGCGTGTTCGGTCTCTCTTCTCATGTCAAAAAGGCTTCAAGTTTGCAAAACCTTCGTTCATCTTAAGTATCTAAAGTACCACAATTTAAACGTCAATCCTTCTCTTAATTTTTTTTACTAATATATCAAAAAATGCAGTTCTTCAAAATTTGTAAAACACCAAACTTCTCAAATAACTACGAGGTTTGAGAAAACATCTTTTTGGTTCAATTTTTATTTCTAAGTTGTCTTATGCTAATAAGGACAATGAAGCCCTATTGTCGTATTGAACTTACCGGCTCACATTCATTATTTTTATTTTAATAAACTAAACTCAATTAACTTAACCCATCTAATTCTAACCTAGCCTGAACCAATCTACCATGTTTTGTTTTTAAAACAATAAAAAGTTAAATCTTTCGCTATCTGGAACAGGCCTGGATAGCCTCCACAGATAAATTCTGGGGTAAGGTTTAAGGCCCATTCCACACTGAGCTAGCATAGCAGCATCTAGCAAACTCGCATGAGCTATCTAGCAGATGGTCTGCGTAACTGGTGGGTAGGAATTGCATTTTCACCTCGCATGCTGGATGCTGGATCAAACGTGCGAGTTCAGTGTGAAGGCAACGGCTCGTAATAGTGCTATTCCTACCTACCAGTCTCGCAGACCATCTGCTAGATAGCTCATGCGAGCGTGCTAGATGCTGCTTTGCTAGCTCAGTGTGAAATGAACCTTCGGTTGTCCTCTGCGCGGGGCGCCAAAACGCCATTAGTGGGCGGGCGGTAGTCTCAACACAAGAGGTTTTGGCATTCCGGAAGTCTGAAAACGTTCGCCACAAATTGTAGAAATTTTTTTTTAAATAGTGTACATTAACTGGATCGTGCCTTCATTTAGCTTTAATTAAGTACTTATGAAAATGGAGTTCGTGACCACTGGTCGGTCAGCAGCACAATGAAAATCTTCTCGGTGGCCACTGGTGGCTCACGTTGCGGGTAAAGCGTTAAATAAAAAAGGCAGAAAATAATGGAATAGATTATGAAATAAGTCATTATTTAATAATCTAAATATATAATTATCCACTACGCAGATTGCCTGGTATGCTGTTCAACAATGTATGGGTATGAGAAAGCATTTCATTTCTACTGTCCAGATCTGGAAGATGAGGATGCGATTCATCTTTCATCCGAACCCTCAACGAAATAATTTCAAAGGAACATTTCGCTGCATCATTTCCAGACTGTCATTACTCAAAAATTTCAAGTGCAGAGTTACAATATTTACAAGAATGCTGAATTAATTCTGCGTATTTTGGCAGTAAGGTTCTGTACAAAAGTGTACAAACAACTCTCGTAATACTTGTTTTTGTGCCCGTGTTGTGTTGTGTCGCTGAGTGCCTTCCTTGTGCGCTGAGTCTTGCTTCATCAGATGTGATGCAGGCTGTGAAATTCATCTCTGCCTCCGGTCTCATGTTTAGTTAGGTTGTAAGTAGCAAAGTTTAAAGTAGCAAAGTCTAGGTGCATTTTTGGCCGAGAGATGGCGCTGGTTGATTTGCGTAAAATTGTTAAAGCTAAATGACTTAGATACTTTGAAATGCTTTTCCTGAAGAATTATGAAATTTGAGTTACGACTGTCTTGCAATGCTGTAGCGATTTGAAAAGCGACTGCCTGTCGTGCCAGTAGCTACAGCAGCGAGGGTCACTCTCAGCAACGACAGGATGCTCTTCCTCATTGGGGAAATTGATGTACTCCTACTCTGTAGCTACACCCTGCCACCAGTTGTGCTTCCATTTATCCAAGTCTGGAGTTGATAATGACGTGTAAGTTACTCCTACTCGACTCCGCCTTTGTAGCTACACCCTGCCACCCGTTGTGTTTCCATTTATCTAAGTCTGTAGATGATATTGACGTGCTAGTTATTCCTACTCTACTCTTACTCTGTAGCTACACCCTACCACCAGTTGTGCTTCCATTTATCTAAGTCTGGAGATGATATTGATGTGCAAGTTATTCCTACTCTTCTCCTACTCTGCAGCTACACCCTACCACCAGTTGTGCTTCCATTTATCTAAGTCTGGAGATGATATTGACGTGCAAGTTAGTCCTACTCTTCTCCTACTCTGCAGCTACACCCTACCACCAGTGTTGTGCTTCCATTTATCTAAGTCTGGAGATGATATTGATGTGCAAGTTATTCCTACTTTTCTCCTACTCTGCAGCTACATCCAACTACCAGTTGTGCTTCAATGTATCTAAATCTGGATATGATATTGACGTGTAAGTTACTCCTACATACTCTGCAGGTACATCCAACCACCAGTGTTGTGCTTCCATGCATTTACCTGAGTCTGGAGTTGATATTGACGTACACATTACTCCTACTCAACTCCTACTCTGTAGCTACACCCTGCCACCAGTTGTGCTGTCATTTATGCAAGTCTGGAGGTGATATTGACGCACATGTCCCTATTATCGCGCATCGGTTTGATTTCTCGTGTTGATCTGCCTGTGCTCGCAGAGAATGTGGCACGACGCATTTAGGCACAAGCTGGGCACCCTCGTAATACTTGTGTTTGTGCCCGTGTTGTGTTGTGTCGCTGAGTGCCTTCCTTGTGCGCTGAGTCTTGCTTCATCAGATGTGCTGAAGGCTGTGAAATTCATCTCTGCCTCCGGTCTCATGTTTAGTTAGGTTGTAAGTAGCAAAGTTTAAAAAAAAAACTTTACAGCTCGAAAAAAAATATCACTCATAAGAAGTGTAAAAATGTAATAGTATGATGATATTTTACACCTTGTGCTTAAATTTCTCCTAGAGAAGGTGTTTAAATAATTTAAATGCTGTTCATTCGCACCAATACGTAAGTGAGCAATTTATCAAGTGCTAAATCGGCAGTAAGCGTTTTAAACATTTACGGTTTTGACTGTCGTTAATCATGAGTGCCGTACTGGTATCAAAACGAATTTTTAAGAAAAATTTGACAATTTTTTTTATGAATTTTTGTGCCATTCCGGAGGGTTGAAAACAGCTATCCCTATCACGCTTTGAATTCCGCATGATTAGCG
>JACJUY010004250.1:0-30327 GCA_014220935.1 Platorchestia sp. MABIK | reverse complement strand
CATGTCGAACACAGGCTAGAAACCACTGTTCTAAAAAATCTTTCTGACCTAAAAAATTATTACAATTAATCTACGAGTCATGCTTCTTTCTCTATACACCTCGATGTCAATGAACAAATATTAGTCCCAGACTCCCAGTTATTCAAGTAATTCGATGCTTAATTCAATTCATAAATACCTGGGACTAATTTTTATCTGCATTAATTGAGGTTCGCATAAGATGATGTAGTATTTCAGATCAATTATCCACGCATTGCTTATTGATTTAAATGTAACATTTTACCTCGACCCAATTATGATGATTTATTTCCCTTCCATCATTCAATGCGATCAGTAACGGTGTACGCGCATCACGGGCTTGTCTCGAGAAATTACGGCAATCTGAGCGTGACTGTTCGCTAATGTGTCGTATTGAGCCTCTCCAGCGTACTGGGTGGATATTGTGAGTACTGTGTTTAATGTGTGTATTAGCGTAGTGAGTGAATATTGTGAATACTGTGTTTAATGTGTGTATTAGCGTAGTGAGTGAATATTGTGAGTACTGTGTTTAATATGTGTACTTCGTATACACTGTGTCTATTGTGTGTGTTGTACCATGTGCAGATGTGTGTTGTGAATATTGTGTTCGCTGCGCGTGCTGTGTGTGTTGAGAGTTGAGTAAAGATATCTACAGTGACTACTGTAGCGTCCGTTTTGTGTTGTGCTCTGAGTAAATTGTTTTCATACTGCCAACTAACGCGAACAGTTTGTGAATATTTAAGTACTTGCACAGTGAGTGAAGTAGTGCGTAATATGTGTGTGAATTGTGTTATGTGCAAATACATTGTGTGTAACTTTTGCATGCTATGCTTATCCTATGCATGTATATCGTGTACATTATATTCAACGATGCTTGTTTGTGTTCAGCTATGTATGACCAGGAAGCGATCTCTTTGTCATTCCTGTTATGAACCAGAAAAACTTCTGGTTTCTCTGGCTTCTGGAATCCGGTGACCGAGTTTCGATACTCGACTCGGCTCGACACGTTTTAACACCTGATGCTCATGGATGCAGGACCCAGATCTCGCATAGCAGCTTTCGGTTGCCACGTAGCTGCGCGCGCTGAGTGCCTCACTCGGGCGGCACCCTAGCACCGCTGAGGTCGTGCCTAATTTCGTGCTAAGGAAGCGCCTGCCGTCAAGTTGTCCTGAAATGTTCATGCGTAAGCGGCGTGGTGAGAAAAATTTAGGATCTGTTTTATTTCCCTTTCTAAGTTGGTAAGATAACAGGAATAATGTCGTGCGTTGGAGTTGGTTTGAGTATATTTTTCATTTCTTGCAGGGATTTAAAATAAATTTTGATTACGTTCAGTTGTTCAGTTCATGCTTGGAGGTAGACAGGATACATTCACTCGCAGTGGATAGGGCGTGCGTGTGTTCCGGCAAAGAATTTCTCCGGTCTTGTTAGTTGGTGTGAGCCGATTGTCATCAATGCCATTTTTCGAAAGATGTCCAATGAGGATATACTTTTACTGTAAAATATTTCGAAGAGCTTTGGAGTTAGGAGACCATTACCGCGGCAGGAAGTGCTTAGTCAGCACGGACTGCGCTGCATGCCGATGCTGCTCTGGGGCAGCGGTGGGAACTGCCGCGGCACCTCAGCGCTCGCTCATGGTAAATGACGAAAAACTTACTTAATCGTAGATCTATTTTTATTTTGATGACGTTGCATGTTTATTTTAGTTTGCCATTTGTTATATTTCTTTACGAGATATTCAGTTTTGTACACGTCAATAAATCAGTCGGAAATTGGTATTGGAGCAAATTTTTGTTTTGCTGACTTCGTGTGAACGATAAATCTAGTGCACTCTCACGATTTTGGTTTTCTCGTAGTATGAATTTAAAGCTTTTTAAAATCAGCTGATATTATAACAACAAGGCGCTGTAAGGATCAATGCTTACCGAGCTGCCGGTTGATGCATTTTAGTTTGCATGAGAAGCTAAAAATAAATCCTTCTTATGTTCTGTCCTGGTCTTTTTATCAATGGTGAATAGTTAATGAATTTTTAAAACACCATTAGAGGTTTCAGCTTCCGAGTAACTGTACTTATCTCTATTGTTAAAAGGGAAAATTGGACCATTTTATGCGGACATTAAATTCAGAAGCTGCCGCTCCCGATGGCCTTACCCTCTTTTGTTGTGCTGCCGGCGCTCGGAGAGTGGCAGACGCTTGTGTGCAGTTAGCTTCTGAGTTGACCTTGCTCATCTATCGATAATTTGTGCAGAGGTAAATGTAGTTTTTATTTATTGTTCCGCTGCATGACAATACGTTCAAGTTTGTTCGTCCTATCACACGCACTCTCCATTAAATTCATTAATAACTTATATTTTATCTTCCATGCCATGAATGAAACTCGACTTCGCTTGCTAGAGTAACTTGTTCATGAGCTCTTCATTACAAATGCGTGAAATATTTACGGTTTCCTCAACAAGACTATCGTGTGCCATGCAGCCCGCTGCAGTGCTTCATGCTAAACGTCAGCTCAGTGTGATCGATCGATGAATTGTCTTTTCTTTTTGGCACATTAGCAATCCTGGGTTCCTAAAAGGGGTCAGCGGTATTTGCCAGGCGTGAGCAATGCTTGCAGGACCTTCATCGCGGTAATGTTGACACGAGTGAACGCTAACGAATGATGCTGGCTTTGTCGATGACCCGTTCTTCATTCCGTGCGCTGTCTCACCGAAATTGATTTTCGATACTTTTCATTCTCGCTGAGCTGTTGACTTGCACGCTGCCCCAAGCAATTGTGTTGGAAATTTATGCAGGCTGCGAATCTAAAAGTCGAGTTTGGCTTCAATTATGGGGTTTACGTTGAGCAGTCGGCTAATGATCGAGCTTTGTGACCTGGAATGGTTCTTACTGAAGCGTGAAGCATGTGTGTGGTGCAACTGTTCCGCAAAATAATTCATTGCAATCTTTCAGTTTTTCTTAGAGATTCCAATTCTCGAAGAAAAACGTTGAGTTTTGTAAAATTGGCATTGAATGAGACGAATAATTATTTTCAAAAGACAACTATTGCAACATCTGCGTATTGCAGGTTTAAATAAAAAAATTGGAGTTGTCCATTTAGGCAAGGTACCTGTAATTTTATTCATATCTACCCCGAAATTTTTTGTATTGTGTCCTAGAAATGTAAACTTCATTTTTTCAGACGCAACTTTGTTCTACAAGACTCCGACTTCCCTAACCTGTTTTCTTATTCGGTCACAGGGTCGGTAGTATTTTTTAGACATCTTTTTTAATGTTTTTATGAACTGAACTGGATTTTTTGCCAGTTGGAACTTGTTCAGGCAGGTGCGGCTTCGTGTGACGCACGCTCGCTTGGAAGTGTTGCCACTGCAACTCGCAACCACTCTTGATTAAACTAATTCTTTTCCTACTGATTTTTTTGAAAATAGAGTTACACAGTCTAATGTAAACTTTGCTAATTGCTTTTGAACATTTCATGTTTATGCGGTCATAAGTAAGGTGACTTAGTGTCGTGTGATTCAAGTTCTCAGAAATTCCACTCGTGTCGATCTTAGTTGCTCTAGGTAAAAAATATTTAACTTGCTGGAGTGTGTCTTGTATTGCGTGTCAGAACCACTCTTTTTTGATGCCTGTTAAATCTTGCAATGAAGCATGTTTCTGAATTGAGCTTTGTGTTATGTACCGTACAGCCTGAACTTGATGCATGTAGTGTGGCCTTGATGTATTGAGTGAGAACTTGTATTTAGTGTGCACCAAATGCTTTAAATGAGGACTTGATGAGTAAGTATTTTTACTACCGACTTCATGAGAGCAATTAGGCTAGTGGTTCTTAACCTGGGGGGTGTGCAAGCCTCCGCAGTAATGCCTGATTTTTCCCAGTGATGTTTTCGACAAAAGAGTGAACTTTCACTGCTGAATATGTTCGAGGACCTACTTACAATATTCTTTGTCGTGAGCTCAAATTAGCCAGTCGATCTGCACACAATTTCCCCTGACAATTTTTAAGGGAGCGTAGGAGTAAAAGGCTAAGATCCACTGGTTTAGGACGCCAACATCGCGATGTTATGGCGCTGAAGCGCTGGATGACGCAGCGCCAGGTAGCCCTGCTCCTGCGTCACGCCCGCCCTCGCATGTCACGCTCCATATTCGCTGCGGCTGGCGCACGCGGTCCAACTTTCATTAAAACTTTCTTCTTCGCGTCAGTGTTCGCACCGAAACTTCTACCGTCGATGGTCGGTACTACATTACCGTGCAGAATAAATTTCGTTCTTGGGTTATTGTGAGGTTTGTTCATTACGTGGCGCAGGACGGGCAACTACTGGTGCATCGGGGCACGAGTTGCTTTTCTGACCGACTTCATGTGCTTCATTTTAGTAGCATTTTTTGCTGAGTGTTCTTGCGGTGCAGTGAACGAAGCTCTGCAAGAGGCAAGGTGCACTGCAAGGAGCAAGATGCACTGCAGCGAAGTAATGAGCTGCAGAGCTGAGTTACGTGATAAAATTTCATTATTCTAATTTTGTTACAAAACCGGAACTATTTTCCTGTCCGCTGGCGAGGCTGATACTTGCGCAAGTTTGCATCTAGGAACGGCGTATCATTACGCTCTCCTTTGTTAGCTAGACGCGACTCTGACGCAAGTCCTGCTTGTTTAGCTGTCTGCACTTCGCCCCAAGACTCATCTTACATTGAGACATGTCGTGTGTGTTTAGTGTACATAGAAGGTAACCATTATTTAACAACTTGCTATTTGTGGCGCCAAATATCTCTTACAGTTATAGATTAATCTTCCGAAATTGTCGTATAAAGCGTAAATGACCTGCACACGAAAGAAATTACAGCCCGTGAGTTGGGAGACTCCTGCTTCATGCGGTTGATTGCGCCGCCGCTACCTACGCTATAGAATACGACAATGAGAGATGGTGAAGGCCTCATATATTGGGTCATAATATCTTCGTATTATGGAGTACACCTGCCAGCGACCTCATCTCCGTCGCTCAACACAACAATGATGAGGAAGTTACTCGATACTTAATAACTTTTTGATGGATGTCTAACATCGCCACAAAATATATCGTGTGTGCGTGTTCGGATGTTGTATTTTCTACTGCTGTGCTTGAGGGTGGAGAATTTATGACTTCTTTTTTGGGTTACAATTTTGTGAAAATTTGTTTCTCTTCAAAATTGTTTCGTGATTCTGCACTCATGTGACCTCTGCGATGTCCCCTGTCGTAACAAGTCCACGTATGACATGAAAATATTTCAGGTCTTTATAGCACGCATCGAAATGTATTCTCGAAACGAAAATGAAATGACTATGTTGACAAGGACTGAGATTTCCATAAGGTAAAAAAAAAACTGAAATTCGTCTGAAGGAATATATTGCTTCAGCTCACTAGTTTTATCACGAACTTATCTAATACAGAATCATTTAGCAGAACGCTTCGACTGAACATCTCCTTTGGAGCGCCCGCTCCTGAGTGACCCGTGTAGTTATACGCCTACTGACATACGTTCCTGAACATGAGGGCGTACACATGTGCTCTCTCCACTGAACATGAGGGCGTACACATGTGCTTACTCCACTGAACATGAGAGCGTACACATGTGCTCTCTCCACTGAACATGAGGGCGTACACATGTGCTCTCTCCACTGAACATGAGGGCGTACACGTGTGCTCTCTCCACTGAACATGAGGGCGTACACATGTGCTAACTCCACTGAAAATGAGGGCGTACACATGTGCTCGCTCCACTGAACATGAGGGCGTACACATGTGCTCACTCCACTGAACATGAGGGCGTACACATGTGCTCACCACTGAACATGAGGGCGTACATATGTACTCACTCCACTGAACATGAGGGTGTACACATGTACTCACTCCACTGAATATGAGGGCGTACACATGTGCTCACCACTGAACATGCAGACGTACACATGATAGAAAGCTGCACACAGCGTGCTGTGGCTGCCCCACACTTGCATGCTGCGCTAGTCAGCACACTTAAATTAGAAGCCAGAAGTTAGCTCGGCAGGAAATATTGAAAGCAACAATTACCGAGAAGTTTGAATGTTTCTTGTGCATGCGGTGCATCATTTAGCAGCTTGGGGCTGCTGTAGCTTTTCCCTTCCCATTTTTATTTACATAGGAACACCGGTGTTTTTTGTGAATGTAGTTGATGGATGAACTAATGTTTGAATAATCGGTTTAAACTAGCGTGTAAGTTTGGCTGGATGTTTAAATTCCCTTTCCTCTATTTTATTGGCCTTATTTTTTCCGAAGGGTCATTAGCCCTTTCACTCAGGGAGATGCAACTGCTCTGCATCTGTTATTACTAGCAATCCCAGGAGGAAAAAGTGAAGTCCAGAGTTGAAGGTTAGATGGGCCATCCTGTTGTTTGAACAGAATAGGGTTCTCGTTTTGTTACCGAGAATCATTTTTCGTTTCACTGTAGGCCCTTTTACATGTTACTTTTTCCTCAACTTTAATCTCATTTTAAAAACTTTCACTCTTGTTGTTTCTATGTGCAGGGTATGGGGACACGCTTTGTGCACGGATTCCCTGTTCTTGTAATTCCATACTGAGTGGTGCCTTCCTCCTCTCTCTATGTAATAGTAGTGGACCGAATGTCTGTTTTTTAACATTCGCGAACGTGAATGCGAATGTTCACTCAGTGTTACATAAATCAAGTAATTTGACATTTTATTCGCACTTTAATTGAAGTTTGGAGTCCTGGGACCTGGACTATTTTCCTTCATTGTTTCATTGTACGAGTTTAACCATTGAAAATTGAATTGTTAGAATCCGTTGAATTTTCTATGTTTCCAGGATGCGGGACGAGGACCCACACTTACGACTTAGAGACCTCCCACGAACCTCTTTCCCCAACCGCCGCCCTCTGAAAGAAGATTATTTTGTAGATTATTAATAGTTGAACTGTATTAATGAAAGGTTGAATTTCAAAAATAGCAATTTTTCTGCTCTTTCACCAGTAAGGTTACTCCGTTTTTCGTCGTAAACAAGGCCGGCACCACTAAAAAGACGCTCACTCGCAACGCTGGTTGGCGGACAAGCAAGATACGACATTGCTAATTTAGAAAAATCAGGATAAATATCCGCGTGCATCTTCCACCATCTCAGAGGATCTTCGTCAGTGGATATTCGCTTCTCTTTGATGTACTTGTCAATGGTTGCTGCTAATGTCTGTTGGCATAGCTGGCCGTCTTTATCGTCACTGCTTGAAAAAAGTATGGCATTCATGGCTTCGGTGACAGAGGTGCTGGTAGATGGTATTTGAAAATTGCGTGATGTCTTTGATGAAGTTTGTTTTTCTTGGCCAGTATTAGAGTCACACCTGAGTTTTTGAATTTCCTCACATTTTTGAGTGACGCTGTCTTTGAGAGCCACTGTTTGTGAAAGCCAGTGAACTGAAAATCTTTGTTGTATACTTAAGGTCTAGGAACGTAGATTTGACGTGCAAGTCATTTTTTTCTGCCAATTCTAAGCATTGGTTTATTTGTGTGAGTAACGTGTTTCTCATCACTTTGATTTTGTTACTGTCTATGGCTGATGATGTTAATATTTTCTTCAATGTAGTGATGAGAGGTGTGACATCAGCAATTGAAGACTCCTTGCAGATTTTCTTCGTGACGTCTTCAAAGGCGATGAGGAGAGTTATACAACTAGTCAGAACATCATTGTCTTGATTGTTTAATGCTCTGATTTTCTCGCTGGAAGTAGCATACAAATAGAGAGATTCATTAAGGTCTTTTATCCTTATCATCATTTGCAGAGTACTGTTCCGAAGTGGAACGTCGTGCATTACTGAGAGTTGTGGTGCATTTATTCTGACCTGTATTTTTTCAGTTCTTCTTGAGCCCTGGTTGAATGATAAAAGTGCGTCGCAATTGACCTACATTTTGAAATGACTTCAGTGACTGATTGTTCGGATGTCTAGCCAGTTTTATCGGGAAGGTGCAGTTGGTGACCAGTGCGGTTTGTGTTATTTACCCCAGAAAGAACGCGATCTTTTTTTTCATGTTGGCACAGCGTCTCTCATCACGCAGTGAATTTCATCTGGTAGGATGTTCCATTTATCCAAGAGTGAGTTAAATACTAACATTCGGGCAGAGCTGTAACGTGCTTGCTGCTCTAACAGCAGCAGTCGATGGAGGATGGAAGAAAATGCCTAAATATTCACAAGTCTACATGTGAATACGAATGCGAACATTGGAAAACTTGCGAATATTTGAGAATGCGGATATTCGGTCCACCTCTACTATGGAACACCTTAGTTGTGGTTAAAGAGGCTGAAATTGCGGTGTACTCTAACCTAACCGTTAGCCTCGTCTTATTCCTCTTTCGGACCAGAACTTTGCGCCGCAGCGGCAGCACACGGAAACAATTGCCAGGGGAGTGCGCGTGCGAAAGCGCTAACATCCCACGCCAACTCCATCCAGAGGGCGAGACTGCAGTCTTGAGGGCAAAATTTAGGGCGTGGATGTACTTTCTCAGACGGATTGTCTCTGGAGCTTGTTGCGCAGAATGATGAATACCCTCATTGAGGCTGTCTTGAAAAGAAACTGTTTTTCTTTTCATCTTTCTTGACGGACCGCCTCGTAGATCAAGAGATGTGTAAATTTTTTTTCCTGTGGCTCTTAGCTACCCACCGACTGCTTCCGAGTCTGATATGAAATTAGCTTTTGAATTGAGCAGGTCCAATTTTTTAGTTGTCTGTCACTTTTCGCCAATAGAAATGATTATGAAGCCGGCCACATACACGCCTAAGTACTAAACTGCTCGTCTCAACAATCCCCTCCTTGCCTGGACAGGCCACGATGCAGTCGTACTTGCAGTTACGGTCCGTGTGACAGGCGAAGGTTTTGGATTTAGACGAGCCACTCCGTGGCTTCTCGTTCACTGTTTGAACTTTGATTCTAACCCTAGAGATCATAAAATATGGAGTACGTCAAATCTAATTTTTTCAGATTTGCACGCAGGCATCCGTCACGACCTTTGATCTAATTAAACTCTCAGACAACTTCTGAAAGCATCGACATTTTGTCATACACTTGTCAGTGTGATTGAATTAGCGAGCGCTGTTTTAATTGTCCCAAGGAATAAATCTTCATTACGTGCTGTTTTAGCGGACTGAATTATTGGTTTTGCGTTCAAGTTATAGATCTTTTTAAAGATTTAAAATTGTCCTGAACTGACATCACTCTCTTCTAGACGGGTCCGAAATGACTGTATTTGCTGGGAGAGTTTCAAGACACTCAGTTCTCGTACAAAATTTCGTCTTGAAAAATTAAATAAGATTATTTGAGGCTACCTGTGAATCGTAGATAATAGTGTCATTTTGTACAAGTCGCATTTAAAGTTCCAACAAATTTTACAAATTCTGTACCTTAAGAACTGTATAATACTGAATTCAGTATTCACGGTCGATCCCTGCACCCTCAACGCCGGCCGTCACGCTTGTTATGCGGGCGCGTAACCAGCGCTGGTCAGGGTGCGAGTTTACGTTTACGAGGAACTGATGATTTTAATCGCTTTATTATTGACTGAGATCGATAGGGGCGCGGCTATTGCAGCAATATCTATCATACTGCCTCATCATTCGTTCTGGTAGATTGATTTTTGTGCAAATTATTTACATACACCTTATCCTAATACATGAGAGTACTTAAGTTTTATATTCGCTATTGCTTGCAAAAAACGTATAATTTTATAAATGTGCTTCACTATGAAACTGAGTTAACATTTGAATGAATATTTTACCTGAAGTTGACCCGTATTGATGCAACCAATCAGTCGCATGTTCTTCTTTTGTGTAATAGTCTTTTTCAATAGATTGTTGTTTGAATGTTTAAAAAAAAATTAAAACCAGCTCTTCACTCAAACGTAAATTTACTGTTGGTCCCGTGTGTGAGGATCGTGCGGTTATTCGTAGGTCCGCCATAATCAATTGTGCTTCAAACCTTGATTTTTCAAGTCATCAAAAGAGCACAATAATATTTTCTTGATATGGCTTCCAACTTTCTGACTGCATGCAATGATCAGAATGAGCGCGTCCTGCAGCAATGCTCCTACGGGTTTCTTTAAATCAATGTGTAATCTACACACTGCATTTTTTTATTACTATGTTGCATGTCGTTTTCAAAACCAAATGTTTCACTAGTAACTGCTTTTGTGAATAGATTCTTGAAGAACTTATAGTCGTGCAAAAGTGAACTGTTGTTGCTCTGGCAGAAAGATATTCATCCTGTGAATTCATGGAACGCCGAGTTTTTTAATTGTTTTCCTCATTTGCATTGAAGGATATCGTGCTTCTGTCCCAGCATTCGCCCGTTAGAGAATCGCAACAACAGCAATTTAACGACCGTTCCCGCCTGGTGCGTACGGTCCACAACCGCCACTTGCCGGAAGTAGACGCGTATTTTACTGCGCTATGGCAACTCTGCGCTCAGTTCCGTTCGCACTTCTTTGCTGCCTTGCTGATGCGCTCGTCCGGTCAGGATAATCTGCTTCCTCAATTTTCTCTTGCTACAATTCACTCGTTTTGAAATAGTGAACAAATGATTTATTATGAATGTACAAATAATTGATTATGAAAGCACAAATGATTGATTATGAATGTACAAATGATTATGAATGTGTTTTCAAAGTATTTTAAACTCGCTCGTCTCAACGCCACGAGGAGACAATGCGCTCGTCTGGTCAGGATGATCTGCTTCCTCATTTCTCTCTCCCTACAATTTATGCGTTTTGAAATGATGAACAAATTGTTATGAATGTGTGTTTCCAAAATATTTTAAACACGCCTCGTGGCTTGCAGGCCTCACTTGAGGTGTAAAGTCTGAGGTGCTGTTGTGTCTGTGAGCTTACGTGTCTAGTGTCAGGTTGTTCGCCTGAACTGCTGCTTCTTGGCAAATAACGGTGAGCTTCGCTTCGCGTTATTTCCCTCTATTTTGCCTGCTACGTTTCTGTGGCCGATATTTCTAATTTCACTGCTTCAGAAGCAAGTTTCCCTGAAAAGAGAAAGCGCTGTAACGGTGCTCTACACCCAAAAGAGGGTTTTTTCTGAAACCTTCATTATTCGTCGTCATACTCATCTACACGTTTCTGTAGTCCATTGTGCTCAAAAAGATATCACTGGTTTTGGCTGCGATGATCAGTTTTTCTTGAGTAGAATGAAAAAGCTCGAGACTTGCTTCATACTTCAATACGGCACGACGTTAAATGCTTTAGGTCACCGCGTTGTGGCTTTGCTTTTACGAGTGCGTGCTGGAGATGCTAGCGGTGACCGTGATGAGGCCCGCATGAAATTCTCGTACAAGTGCGAGTCTTATTGCTTTACTGTAGGCGTGAGCAGTTAGTGGCGGCAGTTACATGAAGTCTGCCCTCCCTCATGTCCTGCCTGTCTTGGTGGCGTCAGTTGGGACCACGGTAGGGGAAACAAGGTAGGTTCAAACCAGTCTGTTTTCGTTGACGGTCTGGTTTTGCTGACGTCACGGCAACGAACCAATAGCAGCGCTCATATTGCATCTGGTAGCACTGCTACCCACAAATCTGGCCTATTGGCCAGACGACGTGGGGTTTTGGTGACGTCATGAAATTTGTTTGAAATAAAGCCTTTCTATTGGCTAGCAGAACAAGAGGTGTATTTTCCGCCATAGAAATGACCCTACCTTGTTTCCTCTACCGTGGTAGGGACCCTAATGAATTTACGAGTGCGGTTGTGCCGGCCCAGGACATGTTCTCGGGATTTGTTATTATTCGAGAAATTTGAGTTGAATGAAACGCAAGACCCTCACGTTTCATTGCTGTAGAGGTCAATGAAGGTGACGACATAGCGGGTAACCAGCCAATGTTAAATTGAGTTATTCCTATGAGAACTAAACGTTTTTTGTGAGAACCATCGTTGATGAATCTGGAAAGTCACAACTTTGAAATCAGACTGACAGCTGCTTCATAAAGGTTATTCGTGGGAATCCATTAAATTAAATCCAATTAAAGAACAGGGAATCCGTGCACAAAGCGTGTCCCCATACCCTGCACATAGAAACAACAAGAGTGAAAGTTTATAAAATGAGATTAAAGTTGAGGAAAAAGTAACATGTAAAAGGGCCTACAGTGAAACGAAAAATGATTCTCGGTAACAAAACGAGAACCCTATTCTGTTCAAACAACAGGAAGGCCCATCTAACCTTCAACTCTGGACTTCACTTTTTCCTCCTGGGATTGCTAGTAATAACAGATGCAGAGCAATTGCATCTCCCTGAGTGAAAGGGCTAATGACCCTTCGGAACAAATAAGGCCAATAAAATAGAGGAAAGGGAATTTAAACATCCAGCCAAACTTCCACGCTAGTTTAAACCGATTATTCAAACATTAGTTCATCCATCAACTACATTCACAAAAAACACCGGTGTTCCTATGCAAATAAAATGGGAAGGGAAAAGCTACAGTATGACTCATTGTATAAAGGTTATAGTTATTTGTAAGCATTTGCATCGCATCTCAGTCTTTATTATTAGAAATTTCATACTTTGTTTCCACTTACGTAGAATCTTAGGATTTCTTATCTTTAAAGTTATTGATGCTATTTCTGTTCGTTATTATTAATTGGAGTAAATTATTCAACTGCTGTGGAGTCATGTACCGCGCGAAATAGGATTTCTCCACATTTTCAAGACTCGTAAAAAGTTTTGGGGCCATTAATGTTGAAGATATTGAACATTCATAATCAAAATCTTTCAGTCCCGCCTTTTCGGTCTCATCTCCGACCTCTCTTGCTATCATTAAAAGGCTGAGCTCAAACGAATAAAAAACTCGTACAAGTGCGAGTCTTATAGCTTTTTTGTATACGTGATACCAGGCCACGCTCTGAAAGAAGCAGGGACTCTTCTTCCCACCCACCGACGTGTTCTTGCGTAGAGCTCCAGCTGATGAGTTTGTTGCCAGCTCTTCTATTGCTTTTCATCTCTCATTGTAGTGGCCGCTGGTCCTGATACTGTCGGTGCTCCCGCTGGTGAGGCCTAATTATGTTAGATGTTGCAATTACGATACAGGTGCAACTGCGTCCAGTGCCACTGTAACGTCGATCGTAAGCGCACCATGTATTTCTGGCACCGGCACTCACTTTTCTGATACAGGTTGCTCTGCGTCTGCTTCTCTCCCGTGTCCTGTAATGCAGCTGTTGCCTCTCCAGCTCCCTGTTGTTGCTGGCTAACGGTTTGCTCAGATCCCCTCATGCGATTCTGGCCCTTTGTTGACGGAGAATTCTGGTAATGGTTATCTTGGAGTAATTTTCTAGCTATTGAGGAAATTTTTTGCCTCGTGCATTCGAAAGGCAACCTGAAATCGCTGCATCGTCGGTCAGAGTACCTTGAAATTTATCATTAATTCTGAAAGGAAGATTCTGGGCTCATGTTTGCGTTTGTTTCTTTTTAATAATGAGTCGCTTTGGGAATGTTTATTTATGGGTGTCTGGAACTACTGAAGTCATTCTAATGCATCCAAGAGCTCGAATGAAAAGTTACAAGTGCTACCTTGGAAAATGTGTTGCAGTTGAGACGTTTGCTATTCTTTTGCGTTTCTGTTTTGATTCGTTTTCGAAGAGATTCGAACAACTTGTGGATTTCATGCGGAAGAACTTTCGGCTACTCATCAAGCAATTGTTTTCAAAAACGACGATATTTATGATAGTCATAATGGGTCTCTCGGCAGGCGGTGATCACAGTGTGTTTTGCATGCCAGCTTACTTCGATTTATGATTTCGACCATGCGGCAGACTCCTCCATGAATATTCTGATAACAGAGCGATCACAGGTGTATGAAATTTTTCTGAGATGTGACCTAGAGAGATAAATCTTTTTTGTTGTGACTCTCTTCCGTTCTTTGTCACAACTCGTCTACTCGAGCGCCTTATTGTTCCTTTGCTTCTTGCAAGAAGCTTTTGTTTCTATGCGCTAGTATTTCTCTTTTCTAAACTCAACATTGTTGTGAATGCTGCTGTAGTCAGCAAAACATCTCTTGCGTACAGGCAATGGAAGTTCCTGCTGCGCCAACTTACAATTTGTTTCATTTAAATAAATGGAACATAACGTTTATTAGCTTAATTCTGCTGCGAAACGGCAACTTACGAAAACGATTACATTGATTTAAAGTTTGGATTTGAATCAAGAACAGTGCAATATGCTACGAAGTGCTGTTTTCAATAAATTTTAATCCCTTAACAATCCAAGTGTAAATACGCCAACAGTTAATGCAGGCAGTTTAAACTGTGATGGTAGATACAAAAAACTCCAAGATTCTTGATTATGGAAGCTCTTAAGATTGTTAATAACTCTTGGTTGTCTTCGAGATTTTTGGATCAAGCGTAGATTTTTTAGCATTTTTCATGTGAGCGAGACTCGTCAAATTGGCGACAGAACGCACCTTCGTAAAACCGGAACTGTGTTGACTCATAGAGTCGCCGAGCCATGTCCTTTCGAGGAAATACTTGATGTGAATAGCTGTGCCCGCTGTTCTTTCAAGCTAATGTGTCGCTGCTGGTCATGTATTAGTGTCTTGGCAGTCGTCGGTGTAAATTTTGTAGTTTTGCTGTGTGCTGTGAGCCATCAGAATTATAAAGTGGTAATTAGGATGGTAAATTCTGCTTTCGAAGTCCGCACACAGAATATTTCTTCTTGCAGAGCACGATCGTAATGAGTTGCTCAGTTCAGTGCGCTGACCTGCTGTGTTGCTGATATTGAATTTAGACAACCCTTCTCGACTGCTATCTCTTCGAGCCCCAACTTGATGCCATACCGTGATGCCGAGTTCCCCCTTCTATTTTCTATTCCCCTTTCTCTGAGAGCCCTTCGCCTCTCGGACCCAACCCCCTCCCCCAAACAAGAGACCCTACGTTTTGTCTAAGCAGAGTTGCTACCGCCGACCTTGAGGACTTGTGGGTTGCCTTCGTCACTGTCATGGCTCTCCAGTCGACTGCATCGCCTACCATGGTCGACAGTCCAGCTGGGACGGTGTAAGAGGGCGCCCAATTCATGCACTCGCTCGCTTGCCCACGCCCCCGGGGCTTGGGTCTCGTAGGACTTCCAAGCCTCTCTGAATCATCTCCTAAGTTCACCAATGCAGGGTAGGAGTGGCAATATGAGTTAATTAAGCTCGCTGGGTTTCCTTCTCCTCGTCACCCGAGAAGCCTCGCTCCTGCGTGTTGGTGCGCAGCCCTCGATTGCAGTTTGCTTGTTGTCCCTCGGCCAACAACGTCCTGATGAACATCAAAACATATCGCAAACTGATTGTCTCATCGCCCTCTCCGGCTCTGTTTTTTTCAACGCTCCTTTACATCAGGGTTAACGGTCCTTCAAGATCTTTTTGCATCCCTGTCGATGGAGGTTCATTTCACCATAGTCTTTGTTTACAAATACCGTTTTCCTACTCTCTTGTTTATAGACACTTCATTCAATTCTGATGACCACCTACAGTACCTGTTGTTATGTTCTGGCGCACGCTCTGCTGAGCAGCGTGCGCTCCTGGTTGCCATGGTGACCGTGCTGCTGACTGAACTGACAGCGTACAGGTGTGGGCTGGTGTTGTAAGGTGGTGCAGGTGTTGTAGGTGTGGTGCTAGTGGTGTGGTGCTGGTGTGGTGCAGGTGTGGTACTGGTGTGGTGCTGGTATTGTAGGTGTGGTGCAGGTGTTGCAGGTGGGGTGCTGGTGTAGCGCAGGTGGTGTAGGTGATGTTCTAGTATTGCTAGTGCGGTGCAGGTTGCATCTTTGAAATTGAACTGAAATTCAATGGACCAGCACTCAAAGCTGTGCACACGTTGCTGTGGGTACGGCTGATAAGAGCGCAATAGTTCGTGTGACTGCGCAGTTCTGACTGCGTTCATTCGGCCGGTAAAATATGATTGACGTCGCAGTGAATTAAAAGAATACACGCTTGTGTCGGTACATCAGAGAGGTCGCTGCTCAGACAGACTGGAAATAAAGTGCTCTGCATTCTTATTCTGCTTGACCTAGGATGAATAACCCCTACGCGTGATATTCTGGAGTGAAGATTTCGCGAATCAATGCAACTGTTTCAGTTCACTCAAAGAGTCGATCAAGTTAGTTCATCTTCTCTTCTAAAATCTAAACGAATTTTTTTTCGCCGTTTGTTGATCGTCCTGCGGTGTTTTCCTCCTAAGCAAAAAGTGAAAGTAGACGCACTTTATTTCTCAAGTCATTTTTAACACGTTGACTACGTTTTGGGTCGTATAAGCACCACCAGGTAGATAGCTCATTTACGTTCCAGTATGAATGAATGTTTTTTTAATAACCTCGCTATTTTATTGTCGTAGAAGGTAGAAATTAGCGTACGAGATAAAATATTTTCGCGTAATTATATTTCCACAATTCTTAGAAAGGATAGAAAATGATTTCAATATTGAAGTCGATTTTTCAGTTCTGCTACTTACAACTGAAACAAACCAACCGGAGCAACCGCATAAACGTAGTCTACGTGTTAAAAGAAGCAAGTGAGTGCTGCTAACCTCAGCCTAATTTTGCTACATATTACAAACCCCAATCTTTATATTCTCTCTCTGCCGTAAATTTGACAAATCCCTTCTTCGCTGGTCTTAAATAAACAGTTTGTACCAATGCTCCCAGAGCTACTTTCACGACCCTGAAATAATGACCCCATTCTCTGATCACTCGCCCTCGATAGACGCGGGAGCTGAGGGGCGCACTCATTGGCCAGCATTTAGGCGGTTTTCTCCTCTCTGACCTCGAATCCTGACTACCCGCATCCCCCATACATGCCAGCCCACCCCTGCGCACGCTCCAGGTTACGGGACTCCGGCCTCCACACGACCACGGTGTCTCGGAGCGCTGCCGTCACTTACGAGCTCCTCCAATGTTACGAGAGATCCCAATTCGCGACACTTACGCGTTGCTCCACTCGTTTATTTTCGCGGTGTGTGGAACGAGATTTTTTTAATGAGGAAGTTTTTCGAGTGGGTGGCATCGCACGGTTTCAACACTAAGATTTTAAATGACCGCATTAAACGCATAAAAATCAATCGATGGAGAATTTCATGTCCTGGCGTTCCTTGCGCGACTTGCGAGTTGTGAGTGCCTTATGGGATCTTCTTCCTTATGGGATCGTGAGTGCCTTATGGGAGGAATCTCTATCCACAAAATATGTCAGTCAACTACTTCTACTATCCTATCAATTACTTAACAAAACCATTGTAGACTCTTCCAAAAAAAACAAGAATCACTACCAAAATTACTACGAAAATCACTGCAATAATCACACAATCCCTTTAAAAATCAGTACCAAATCACTGCAACAATGACTACCAAAATCACTTCAAGAATCACAACCCGCATCACAACAACCATCAGTACCAGACTAACTGCCAAAACCACTACTTATTGCTGTCAAAACCCCATTTCGACGTATCATATTATAACTGGACTTGTAAATTCATCAGTGTCGTGCTGTAATTAGGTAATATTTTGTAGGAAAAATATGTTTACTTGGGTGTGGCTGCGCAATAAACCGTTGTCTACTGGCGTGGCTGCAAACAGATCGTTCACGGCATATTGGGCCACATGTGTCCGACTAAATTAATTGCTAATTCACGTACCGGTATAAATGTATGGCATTTTATCTGTTTCACGACCTCTTTAAAAAATAACTGTTATCATCATACGGGGTGCAACCTTATGGTGCAACTGTATTTCCATGTTTCTTGAGAAGGTTAAAAATGTATTCGTGCATAAAGTCGATTTCCCAATTCTGCTACTTACAACCGATCCAAAGCAACCGTTAATAACTAGGTGAAACGCGGTGAACGAGGTTGAAAGGACCACCTGAGGGCTCCAGGAAATGCTTTTCTTTGTTTCTTTAAATTTCAATTAAGCCAAAAACATGTCATCTCGTTCAGTGGTTTTTCAAATGCCTTTTTATTCACACCAGGAAGCAATGACGGTTACTCCCGATCACACCGGTGCCCATTTCCGACACCTCTGTAGAGTGGGGAATTGTGGCTGAGTTCTCCCTTTTCCCAACCGGGAGAATTACCGGGCGGCACTGCCGGGACTCGAACTGCGGACACCTTCCCGTGAAGCGCGCGCGCTCTAAACCACTCGGCCACGGTGACAGCTCTAAATTATTCACGATTAGGGAAAGCGGAAGTTCTCCGAAGGACGGCTTTAATGGAATTGCTTGAACTTTTTCAAAGTCATCTCCCAAAAGAACTCACGGAGAAGAAAAGGGTTACGGTTTCAACAAAGCTGATTTATCGCTAACAATTTTTCTTACCCATTTTTCATTCTCAGAAGAACTTTATATGCTGTACGCTTGTCGTTATATTTTTACGACTTCTCACAAGTCGAGCAAGCGCTCGCGTGTCCGAAAGTTGTCGCCTTCATGCGCTACTGTGCTGACCCCTGCCCTCATACTGGCAGCCCTGCCCTCACACTGGCAGCCCTGCCCTCACACTGGCAGCCCTGCCCTCACACTGGCAGCCCTGCTCTCACACTGGCAGCCCTGCCCTCACACTGGCAGCCCTGCCCTCACACTGGCAGCCCTGCCCTCACACTGGTAGCCCTGCCCTCACACTGGCAGCCCTGCCCTCACATTGGCAGCCCTGCCCTCACACTGGCAGCATGTTGACGCTTTACAATTCACCGCAGCGGTCCAACTTCTGATAGCGCGGTGTGAAGCGTTTATTATACAGAAATTTTAACTTTACTTTTCATTCCTCCTTCTTTGCCTAATTTAAGGCGCTGAGTTCGAGCCTTCCTCAGATTTGGCACGTTTAAAAAAGGGCGATTTGGTTTTTGAACGAACTTTCTCAAAATGCTCACTGTGAATCGACGTATAAAGACGATATTCGTGGCGTAAAGAGTTGGTGGATCCCACGTGTTGGTTGTTTCGGGCAGTGCACAACTCAAATTCGGGTCATATCGGAAGTAAATTGAACTGCTATTGCTCTTCAGTGCGAGTGTGCTGTTAGAACACAATTGCACTCAAGTGAGCAGAACGTTGGTCTTCTTCAGTGAGGTTTTAATTCGTTTAGCACGAGGGAAGTTGAGTGCCTCTGTTGCTCGTAGCGACGGCCACAGCAACTCAGGCTCGCACGCCTGCTGTGCTGTGTGCTGTGTGTTGTTCACTGTGCGCTTTGTGCTGTGTAGTGTGTGTTATATGTTGTGTGCTGTGTTCTCATTTGGGTGTTGCCCCACCGGCCGCACGTGCGATAGCGTCCTGCTGAGGAGATGAATCTCATTTGCTGGGCCACGTGCTAGCGTAGCTGCTGAGGGAGGGCGGTGAGGATGGGTAGTGTTGTGCATCGCCTCATGAGGGAAGCTCCGGTGCCTTTACTGCTGTCATTTTCTGCTGTTGACGGCGACAATTTCGTTTCGCCGAAAATGCGAGTTTCACATCCGTTTTCTTCGAGTCCAACCAGGTTTTCTAAGTTACCCAAAAAAAAAGCACTCGGTTCTGTACTTTTATTTTCAAAACGCACGCTTTTTAGTGAGTTGATGCGCACCCTTTTTCTTGAGGCTTATACTTAAGTGCTAATTTTAAGAAGCACTGAGTTTTGATAGTACAAACTCTCTTAATTGGGAAAACATGGTCATTTGATTTTATTTATTTTATAGGTATTGAGTAGGGTGATTTTCTTATTCCATAGAGTGTACAATGTTCAGTAGAATAAGGAATAAATGCAACCTGACCTTCTTTGGTGGCCGCGTTAGCGTGGTTGTGCTCTTTTGACTGTCGCCATAGCAACGCAGGCGTCGGCGAACAGCAACTTACGTGATGCGTTAGGAACGCATCCAATCAACATTTCCCCTGAGTGTTAGTTCAGCAGCAATAGAGTACATTTGAAACTGATGCCTGATGAACTTTGCTCGTTAATTAATTATTTATTTTCACTAATGCTCTGCTGAGCCAAATTCTGTAGCACTGGTTTTACCAAAAATTTGGAAAATCCGAATTAGGTGATGCAATGTGCGTGCTGAGAATGAAACTTATTTGCATTTCGACTTGAAAGGTAAATTTTTGTAGAAACTTCATCTCACCAAACTGAACAGTATGAAAAAACGCTGCTTGAATCATCGTTTTAATGCTTTGTGACATTGCTGTAACTTGGCAGCGAATTTACGGTGCTTCCTGAACCGTAAATTTTTTCTTGTGTTAAAATATTTTCGATTGGTGAATAATTCAACACTTTTTTTCTTGGGACAACTTGTTACTCATTTACATTGAACTTTCACTGTTAGTTTTTGTTGATTTTAGAGAAACTAGAATTAAATGGAAATAATGTTGCGTTCAAGCTGATCAAATTGTTCTAGGAGGGATAAAGGTAAGCAATTTAGAAGTGAGAGTCAGGGCAGGATGCGGGATAAGTCACTGCATCCTGTCAGGTTGTGAGAGATCCGCTTCCATAGTACGCGATACGAATTTAATAGGAGGAGAGATTTAAATTGCTATATAAGCCAAATGGGCCTAAGGCACACAAAACCCTCATCCTATATTTAACCTGCGCTTGTATAGCGCATAGGTTTTTCATAAGTTGTGCGTCGAGTCATCGATGTGATTAGAATTGTCTCTAAAACATTCCATGTGATTCCGTTCGTACTCGGAGACACGCCGGACCTTATTGTTAACCCCTCACTACTTTCTTCCATGTGGCACGCTCTCATGCTTCGTTGTCATTTAGGTAAGGCATCTGAAGTTGTACTGGAGAGAGCGTATTGTAGGGCCTCTCGAACACAAGCAATGACGTGTTCCATGCGCCTCACAATGACGCTAAAAGAATTAAATTTTGAGAAATCCGGAGTTGACCATTTCATAATTTGACCAGAGGCGGTCTGAGACAGTATTTGTGCTTCCAAAAGAGCGTATTGGAACACCTAAAAAATAACAGTTGTCATTTAACCCAAATCTTGTGGAGAACCTGCATGTGAGAATATCAGAACTTGCGGCACCTCTCGTCTCACATTTCACATTTAATGATGAATTACAACCCGTTCTATCCAGGGCTTAACTCCCTGTTCAGTTTTTTATGAACTAAACAGGGAGTTGAGTAATATTGGTACTGGATGTTAAGTCTCTTGCATCAAAATCCATTAAATGGGCACAAAAATTCTGCCAAGAGCTAAACTTGTACCTTCTCATCCACTCGCAAAGTTTTCTTCAAGTTGAAGAATTGAGCTTTACTTGATTGAGGTACTTGAAGGTGAAATGAATGTTGAACATTCTACTTCTTTTCGAATATTTTTTCACTGTTCACACATAAATGTGCCTGTACATATCTGTCCCGCTAAACTAAGAACCTTCGACATGTCTTTCCCACAGCTGTAGAATGTGATCAATCGCTCAGCGTCCGAATGTACTCGAGTTTATTTGTGTTGGTACACTCATCTGAAGACTTGTTAATTGTCTTCATTGTTCATGATATTTCATCTTATCGACACATCATCCGTTTCCAGATCATGTGTTGTTGCGTTGTGCGTCAGAGCGCCAGGCGACGCCGGGTCTGGCGGGGTGTGTTGTTCTCCATGAACTCCTATTGTCTCCCAACAATATTACAGTGATGCACGTTAAGTTTCAACGTACTACTGTCCACTTGGTCATGTCTGTTGTTTAATTAATATTTGTTTTTAAAAAAATGCATTTTAATACTCTTTTTTAATTGGTGGGGTTTGTTATGCGTACAGTAAGAAAATTCGTCTGTTCTAAGTATGTACTACTTATTTGTCGGCGTAAGTGTTGGATATCGGTAAATATCCATTATGTGTAATTCGTGGAGGATTGTGAAATTCTTTTTCGTTCTGCACACCAGGAAAGCAATTGGCTTCGAACGTAGCTTAATTACTCAACGAGTTCATTGTTGCATCAAATTTAATGTCTGTAATGTGAATTTATTACTTTCCGCACTTAATTTTTGAAAATATAATCAAATTTTGACCACTAACTCAATGAAAATTTAACGTCTTCCATGATGAAATAGTTCAATGTCGAGAAAAAACTCATGTCCTCTCAAGGTCAACCTTGACGCTAGAATCTGCAACTCGTCACATTTTTCATCTCTTCGTCTCTCGTCAAATTGACTTTGTTGCAAATCGCTATAGATTGAGCTTTCATTTCTGTTGAGTGAACAGTTTGCGACGCATCACGTGTACCATCGAACATTTTCGCTCCTATATAGCGGAATGCTCAGCCTCTAAAGAGAAGCAAATTTCTGTGCTTTTACTTCTCATGGCGCCAATTATTTCGGTAGGTTCATTTCACAAGCCGCGCATTGTTCGACTTTTGTTGCTCATCAAAATGTCAGGAGAGAGAGCGCTGCTATCGCCTCTGGCTCCTGCGCTCGCGGTTACCGCTACCTCTGACAGCTCAAACTTCCGACATAAATATTTTATTGTTCTTTCTAATGGCATGTTAGACACGAGAGCTTCCTGTCTTAATGTTTAGGGAAACTTGCAAGAAATGATTGTCTTAATAATGTTTTTATGGCTGCAATGCACGAGTTCCTATGGTTCAAGTTCACTTTGCTCTCAGAGGTAAGAATATCTAAGATGTATTCAACTCGCTGAACGAAACAACTGTGGAATGATTTGAAAACTGTTAACGAATTCACCAAAAATCGAGCACATCCATGACCAGTTTGCATTCAAGCAGCATCTCTACTAAAATATCTAGTTGAGTGATTAAATGTGACGATTTCATTGAGCTCCTAAGCATCCTGCAAAAATGGTCACAACAAAAAACGCTAGTGCCATTATCTCGAGAATTGTTTGGCTGCAGCTCGCGTACAATAGGTACATGCTATCGACAGAAATCCCATTTCATTTATACGATTGTTTTGAACGAATGAAACAGGTGTTGCTGTACGAACCAGCTCACGTTGAAAGAGAAATTGGAATTGATGTTTGCGCTCGCTGTGTTGCAGGTTCGTTGGCATCCGGAACAATTGAGGCATGTGCCGCAACTGTTCCCTGAGCATACATATGAAGCGATGGTAGACAGTGGCGATGTGTGTGTGAGGCTCTCTTACCACCTGTCCTCAAATGTGATATTGTTGTATCACTGACCTTGTGGGGACGGAGTTGTTACACTTGCATCGTAATTATTTTGCCGGGAGTGAGTACTGTTGCTGGGACAGTGCACCGCTGCCAGTACGGTGCACCACTGCCAGTACGGTGCACAATTTCGTCATCTAAGAAAGGAAGTTAATGTCATCTCTCACTTCCCCCTCAGTAACCATCGTCCGCAAGGGTGCAGCACGTTCATTTCAAGTGGTGTGTATTTCATTCATTGCGGTCTTCCACCGCAAAATATTGAACAAATTTGGTGTAATATTCCCAGTTCAATCATGCCGAATAATTGAATTTGTCACTTTAGTAGATAACACTTCATTAATCTAGAAAGTGTTCTCGGTGAAAATTTGTATTGATTTTGATGTTTTATTTTATAATTACGGAACCGAGCTTACCGAGGTCCAATTAGATGAAGTCGCTCCATCGAATTCTGAACAACGACTGTTTTTAGCATTGGTCGAACTTCCTAATATGAATATAAAGCCCGCTAGGACTGATGCCGACTATCTGGCTGAACTTTGATCTGTTCTTTTAATAGGAGATTTGAATGACGCAGTTTCGAACGACTTACCGTGCAGATCTAGTTTGGGAATTGTTGCTATGCAGCGCGTTACTTTGTGAGGAATTATAGGAATTTATAAAATTTTCTACAATTTACGGCTTGAAAAATAGACCCAACGACAGAGTATGAGAAACACAAGCCTGTTTAATTGCGTTGCTGTACGAATTGAGCATTCCTGTTCACGTACGAGGATGTTGTTAAAAGGAAAATTGTTGCACCTTAAATTATCAGGAACATTGCTGAGAAATCCATCGAAGACACACATATGAATCCTGCTACAATGATCGGAGGAAAATTGTGTGTTTTCAGGAATGATAAAATCTTGATGGCCCTAAAAGCACTTAACTCAATGTTAAAGAACACTCAAGAATGAAGAGGAAGTGCATTCATAACATGTTATACGTTCAAGTGCAAAACTTTTAACTCGTAACGAAGCGTAAGAATGATGTAAATCGGAGAAAGACATTGCGCGCAGAGACTCATGTTTTGACTAGGCTCATACACTTCCGACTTGAGTGATGTAGCTTGAAATCAAAGTCATTGTTTAGCAAAAGTTACGATTATCCAAAATTTTTGATTTATCTCCGTAACATAAAATGTCCATCAATATTCATTCATTTTAATAAAATCGTAAATTCTTACAATGTGACACTGTCACCACGGATAGCTGCCCTCTCGCCAACACCCAGGTCGCGTTCGGTGTTGCCAACCAGCGCGCAACTCAGCGCTCGCTTGCAGGGGTAGCAGACAATTGTCAAGGCAGGGCATTCCCGCTTGGCGTGGGCAAACGGTGACTTCGCTAACTTCAAGTTTACTTAGTAGTTATCTCCGTTTCTTTCATATTTTTCTAAGAGCGTTAGGCTATCTACACGTCACCTTCACTCTAGCTTGTAACTTTGTGTTCTGTTGTGGCGGAACGTGAACTTTTGCTTCAATGTGCTTGGTCCTCATGACAAAAATTAAAGCTGTTCATTTCTGTCTCGGTGGTGATAAAGCTGTTGACTCTGAGATAAAACTGGAAGAGCCATTTGATGTATTGATCGCTCCTTTATTTCACACACAAACGCTTTGTAGTAGCGCAAAATTTGCCCTATTTCTTTCCACTCGTAAATGCTGCGTAACTCGTTAGGTCACTGGTTTTATTTTCATACCGCACCATCAACAGCACTTGAAGCGCTAGTGTTTAATACATGGAAGACTCATGCCACAATAAGTGGGAATGAAAATATATTCTTAGCATACCTAGGGATTAAAAAACCACATAAAGCAGGTATGTTAGGCAAGTTTATGAAAAACAAACTTAAACAGCACTCTACCTACGTAGTTGAGCCACTACTAATAGCTTACTACCGCATGCCTGCAACGACGCCACTCTAGTAAGCAGTGCGTGCGCAGTGATGCCGCAGCGACGGCGCAGTGGCGACGCAGTGGCGGCGCAGTGGCGGCGCAGTGGCGACGCAGTGGCGGCGCAGTGGCGGCGCAGTGGCGACGCAGTGGCGACGCAGTGGCGACGCAGTGGCGGCGCAGTGGCGGCGCAGTGTCGACGCAGAGGCGTGCAGTAGTGGAGCAGTGGCGGCGCAGTGGCGGCGCAGTGGCGGCGCAGTGGCGGCGCAGTAGCGGCGTAGTAGCGGCGGAGCGCCTCTGCAGAGTAATGGTCGACGCTGTCTACCAGCGACCGACTTCTCACGCGACACCCGCCCGCCTCCGTAGGACCGTCTCGTCTTTTGTCTCCGCATCGTGACGCTGTCTGTTTTTGCGTGAGATGACGCATTCCCCGTGGTGTTGGCTTATGCCTGACCCTCTTTTCTTGGACCCGTTTGTGCTCTGATGCGTGAGTGATTTACTACGCTGGAACAACCGACTTCGATTTGTCCCATTTGTCGTTTGCGTTTGAAATTCTGAGCGTTGCTATCCGGTTGGCATTTTTTCGTGCAGTTTTTCCGAGCTTTTATGAATTATGGATCATGTCTTTGTTCATTTACGAGCTTCATACCTTTCAAACGTAATTCCAGGTATAAATATTTGGGGGGTTAATTTAGTGTTGACTAACAATTGCGCGTAATATCTCTGAGCATCATTTCTCATTGATGAGAGGGACGAATACTTTAGAAAATACAGGAAGAAATCGTCTGCAAAGTAAGCGGACAAACACTGCGCCGTGGTCTTGTCACGCAGTCGACACTGCGGTGCTCACCGCAGCAGTTGCTGTGCTCGGGATCGCATCACCGCGAGCGTTCAAGTCTCTCAAGATTCCATCGTACGCGACGCGTTCGAAAATGGCGAGTTAGCTTCACCTCGTTAGGCAGGCTTGCTGAGAGACTGGCAGGATGAAATGTAGCGATCCGTTCCCTGTTGCCAGGAGCTCATCGTTTTTTGCACTTGCAAAAAGTACTGATTTATGGCTGTGACGAATAAGGTTAATTGTAAACTGTATTCAGCAGTTAATGATGTTTTTGATTGCCAAGATATCCTGTATTAAAATATGATTCAAATATTAGAATGTCCGTTCATTTTTAGTTTATATTTTCGCCAACATTGTGTCGTACGGAGTTCGTGTTACACAGCGCCCGAGTTTGTTGTGGTATTGCTGCTGCTTCTGCCGCTATTTGCTGCTGCTGCGTTGCAGAAGCGCTAAATGCAAGTCACCCTGGGATTGAGATCAGGCCAGATGTTATCCGCCCAGTGATCTCGTCTCGATCCACAATGGGATCTCTACTTCATCCACGGCATTATCCCAACTTCATCCACGGCATTATCTCGATTTCATTCATGACATTCTCACGACTTGATCCACAGTGTGATCTCGATTTTATCCACGATTTAAACCTGATTTGATCCACTGCGTAATCGACGTGTTTTCAAGTCTGATATACCTCATCCAGCTACGCGATAGACACTCCATATAGAATCAATGCATCCCTAGAATCAGTACGTGAAGCGTTTGGAAATGTAATCGTTGAGATATGGATCTCGCTGATGTCGGTGCAGGTTTGGGCTGCCGGCAGCTACTGGATGACAACAACAGCTAGGTCTGGGATGTGCATGACTGTCGCTTGTAAACATCAGGGCAACTTCAGTTGTGTTTGCTTCTTGGCTTTGGTCCACGCAAAGGTTTTTACTGCATAGCTGCTCTTTGATTGAATCAGTTGTCCGTCAGAATTCATGTATCATAATCCCACGTTAACCGTGTGGAGATTTTCGTGGCATTTTGATCTTACATTTTGCTTCATAGCTATTAGTTGATTGAATTAGTTATCCGTCAAAATTCATGAATCATAATCCTCCGTAAGTCTTGTGGCTATTTCTTTGATTGAACCAGTTGTCCGTCAGAATTCATGTATCATAATCCCACGTTAACCGTGTGGAGATTTTCGTGGCATTTTGATCTTACATTTTGCTTCATAGCTATTAGTTGATTGAATTAGTTATCCGTCAAAATTCCTGAATCATAATCCCTCATAAGTCTTGTGGCCAATTTTGTGAAGCTTTGATCTATTTGCATAATTTGATAGTATTGTAGTCACCATTTTGCTGTGTTATTCGATAAATTACTCATCTTCTCGTTGTACTCCTTATTTCGCTCCCCACCTGCCACTTCCCACTCCAATGGCTGCTTGTTCCTTTAGCTGTAATTTCGCGCTCCAACGGATATTTAGCTCTCTACCTGTCATTTAGTTTTTCTCCCTCTGCTAGTTTCATCCGTCACTGCAATTTAGCTCATTTTCATTCGCAGGGCTTCTTCAATCATAGATTAAGAGCCATTCCATGGCTGCGCAACATTTTCCCGCGAGTTTCTTCCATTATGGTGCTCTATTTCTAGCAGTTGTAGCCCAATGGCGGTTTTTTTTCAGCAGTTGGGGCATAATGGCACTCTATTTCTAGCAGTTGTGGCAAAATAGCACTCTATTTCTAGCAGTTGCAGCACAATGTTGCTCTATTTCTAGCAGTTGCAGCACAATGTTGCTCTATTTCTAGCAGTTGTAGCACAATGGCGTTCTATTTCCAGCAGTTGTGGTATAATGGCACTCTATTTCTAGCAGTTGCAGCATAATGGTGCTCTATTTCTAGCAGTTGTAGCACAATGGCGTTCTATTTCCAGCAGTTGTTACATAATGGTGCTCTATTTCCATTAGTTGTAGGATAATCGCGCTATATTTCCAGCAGTTGTAGCATAATGGTCATTTATTTTTAGAAGTTGTAGCATAATGGTGCCCCATTTCCAGCAGTTGGACTCACTCTTCTCAACAGCTCACAACCGCAGCTGATTTGAAAAATCTCCTCGCTCTGTGCCTTGTGTCTCGTCTGCTCTCTTTTCTGACTCCCATTCCTACATATTCTTGCTTCATCCTCCCTGTCGTATACCCTCATTTACATGCATCATTCTCGTACATATTTCTCTATTTTCGAGTCTCGTTTTTCTCATAAATGTTTATTCTCGCTCATTTATTTTGTTGTATCGCGTCTTCCATGAACGATGTTGACTCGTGCTCCTTTGTTGCCTCATCATTGCATAGTCTCTTCGACCAATGATTCATACATGGCATCATTTTATGCAGCCATTTGTACATACCCTCAACTGTGCATGACGTCATCTCTCGTGCGGTACGTCTCGTTGTAGGCACAGTCTTTGTATGCGCTTCCATGTTATTTTTGTAGCACAAGTGTAAACCAACCTACGCACAACTACGTTTTAACACGTTCACTGCCGATTGATCACTAGGTAAATTGGTCGTTTATGTATCGGTATGAATGAATGACATTTAAATTGTTTCAACATATTTTTTAGAAAGAATTTAAGCATACGGGGTAAAATATCATCATGCTATTACAATTTTACACTTCTTAAAGAAAGATGCTATTTTTTTGAACAGTAAAGTTATTTTTTAAACTCTGCTACTTACAGCCTTAACATACGCCCGCTGGATGCACATGTGCGTCCAGCAGCAGCGAACGAATTAATTTGTTTTTCACTCGTCTTTTCCCCTAAGTAAACGCAGCCTACGACCTCCGTAATTATGTACATCTCCTTTTCAACCAAAATGGCAATTATGCGATGTTGAGAAAATATAACTGAACAAATAATGATGTTGAAAAATCTGCAGGTATTAAATTATACGGCTTTCCATATAATTCTAGAAATTCGTGTTATTCCTTTCATTCGCTCATCAAGAAATGGGAAGAACCTCATCATGTTGGCTGGTTGAAAATATTCGCTTTCATCCATAATTTTTGAAGGTTGAACTGCATCAAATATGTGTGAAGCGAACGTCACTTCATTGGCTGAGAGCTTTTGATGCCACATTGCTTGCGTTCTTCAGTGCCAGGGCTTAGCTTCAATATCCTCCTACGAGCGGTCACGTAAGGCGATAAAAAGCGCAAAATTCTGGAATCCTCTCTGACGAAGTTTCGCTCTGGAATGTACGATAATCACGGGCAGGGATCGTGCTGGGTGATTCAATTCCTTTGAACGAAAAGAAAAAAGAAAGATGAGAGCAGCGAGCTTCCTGCAAATGGCTGCAATTTGGAACTCTTGCCTGCCAGCTAATGGCCGGGATCCGTCCTGCAGGCGACAGCGTCAGGCAGGCAGGCTGGCGCTCGCGGCACCTGCAACCTCAGGATGTTGTCTGCTTCTTTCTTTTGTGCTTCTGCTTCGGTACGATTTCTTCTAGTTAGGAAGGCTTCGTTACTATTGCTTGTAGTTAGGAATGTTTCGTTACTAGTTCTTGTAGTCAAGTTAGGAATGCTTCGTTACTATTGCTTGTAGTTGCTTCGTTGCTGTTTCTTGTAGTTGAGTTAGGAATGCTTTGTTACTATTTCTTGTAATTAGAAATGCTGCTTTACTAGTTCTTGTAGTTAAGAATCCTTCATTAACATTTTATGTTGTTTGAATCTGTTCGATACCGTTTTTTTAAGTTTGGAACGCTGCATCGTAATTTTTATAATTGAAATACGACGTCAACCGCGTTCGTGCGGAATTAAAACTCGGAAAGAAGTTAGTTTCGGACGCAATGAGGATATTCCTATTTGATTAGGTCAGGTGTACTTCGGTTACCTGTGTGATGAGGCCATGTAGACCTCACACTCCATGTTGGCCCTCACACGCCATGTTGGCCCCTCACATATCCTGCTGGCCCCTCAGATACCATGTCGACCCTCATTTCTCACTGCGAGGTGCGCGCTTGTACAGAAGGTGCTGGTGCGCAGCACTTAGCACCGCTGCACCTTTAGCGCACCAGCATTCCTGCGACCACGTACGTTCAGCGTGCCTATGCACGAGTCGAGGAGAAACACCGCGTTGCATGGCGAACGTGAGAGAGTGTTACTTAGTTGACGCTTTGACTGCGACGTGAACCGCCAGAGGCCACTGGGGGCGTTTACATAATGCTGCTGACCGACCCGTAGCCAAAAACTCAATTTTTGTAGACACCATATCAACACTAAATGAATGCACAATCCATTTAATGTTTGTTGTTTTCAACATTGCTTTGCTTACTACGATTGATTGTAAATTTTAGTTGAATATTAAACTTCAGTTTCACCTGCTGCAGTCGTCAAAGTGTTAACCAAGTTACCTGACCAGTTTTAAAGCCGCTTTTAGTGATTGACTGCCTATCTTTGTTCTCAATAGCAAGTCCTCTTCACT
>JACJUY010004249.1:111776-134473 GCA_014220935.1 Platorchestia sp. MABIK | reverse complement strand
TTTTTTATCATGATATTCTTAGCCACGTTGGTTTTCCTTTTTATCCTGAAAGTGAGATTTCCCAGAAATCAATCTATTTCATTTACTCTTGTTAATCGTACTGAATTTAAAACAATTTTCAGGAATTTATTTGTTTTTCTACTCTTGAAAATTTAAACACAATAAATAGTGTTGAATTTGCTTCCATTATTGTGCTCGTCATGAACTCTGCCATGGCTAGTGATTGAAATGTTAGGGTTGACATAGAGTCATAATTTCACAGACAGATAATGAGAGAGCCAACTATATCACAGGTAGGTTTGTATTGTAGGTTGAATAGGTAGCGTAAGATTAAAATATGATCAAGGTAGCAATCAGAGGGGATGTAAAAATGCTCCAGAATTGAGCTCAGATATGGATAGCAAAGGAAGTATGGTCAGCAACAGAGATCACATGTGTTAATTACGGTGAGGGTCAGGCACTAAATAATTGGAAATAAGCGTCACCGTTCAAATCCTCGCTACTATTTCTTCGGGGTTTGGTTTTTCATGTGGGCTATAATGAATGCAGGAAAAAATCCCCTCTCAATTAGATCAAGGATGAAGTAATATCAGGTGTACAAATAATATTTTGTGGCTCTTTTTGTGAAAATGTGAATATACACTAAGTCAGAGTTGTTCCATTTAAATTAACTGACGTAATTTATTTTCCTGTGAGTAAAAAAAAGTCCATAATGTAATGATAATTATGCCGTGTTGTGAAACGTTTCGTGTGTGGTGGGTGGGATGAGTGAATGCTGCAATTGTTGCCATGCATATTGTGTGTGAAGTTTGTTAGTAAATTTCTGTGTAGGGTTTATATCTGTGGTGGGTGAAAAGTATTAGGTTTAAGAATGAAATGTGTATATTTTCAGGTAGTTCACCATTTGAGTAGCGTTCAAGGTAGTATGATTAGTTTCTAGGAATTTGCATTTGTGTTTCATTTTGAAAGTAAGTAGAGTGGTGCATTTGAAATTTGTGAATGGTGTTAGATAATGACCGCAGCTTGAAGTGACAGATGAAGGGAGGGGAAGTTTCAAGGATTTTTTGACGGGGTTTTCAAACAGAATTTGAAAGTTCGTGACATTGATCATTGTGGAGAAGTAGAGAAATAATTCAAATGAGTAAATAAATGTTTAATTTTCTGATAAAGCATTGGTTCAACATTCCACATTTTTTCAAGGATTTAGTCGCCATGTAGGGCGGGCGGGTGGTACGTTGTGGTACAAAGAAATAATAGGACCTAGATTTAGGTAAAACTTTTGGAAAGTATTTACAATTACAGCTGTGGACGTGAAGTGAAATTGGCTTTAGCAATTATTCTTTCCGTGGGTGAGTGTACAGTCGATTGTACACTACTGTAATGAGTTTTGCTTTAATTTTGGGTTTCTGTAGCGAACGGCCAGTTGTTTCCTGTTTACGTAGACTTCAGGTCCAGTCTGGGATATCTAAGTAGAGAAACATGCTTAAAAAACGAGCAGGTATAGTGAAATAGTTTATCATAAGAAACTAGGAGCTGTTGTGAAGTTGGTGATCTGACGCAGTGGGTGGAGCGGCTGTCGCCTGGAGGAGGGTGGCGGGAGGCGGTACTGGGGCACGAGGCGGGGGCCGTGCTGCTGCTGCTCGCCCTGCAGCTCGCCGCCGTCGCCTGCGCCGGCAAGCACTACCTCATGGTAAGCTCTGCGGTCCTTATTCTCCCATTCTTGTTCTCGTGTCTGCTGCCACATGTGTGTGAAATTGAAGGTTTCTGCCAGATAGAGCTGTTCTTCTTATTCTCTGCTCTTGTGCGTATATGTGGAATGTACGGTTTCTGCTAGATAGAGCTGTGTGTTCTGTGTATGATCATTTTACACTTTCATATAGTTCCAACTTCCAAGTGTGGTTGGTCAAGAAGGTTTCGCGCTTTTTTGATGTACATTGTCGATGTAAACCCAGTCTAACTTTTTCGCCTGAGCATGCATGTTTTTCGCCGCCTAAGTGATTTAATTACTTGGGCGGCGAAATACATGCATGCAGGTGGCGAAAAAGTTAGATTGGGAATGTAATTTCAGTTTTACAGGAAACTTTGAAATCTAACTCGTTTATTTTACGTTTTTGCCTTCGTGATCTTTGCGTTGCGGATAATTTCAATCATGGTTTTAATTGTGCCTTTTAATACAGTCTTAATGGGCAAACGGTTTTTAATCGTGCTTTCTGCTTCCTCTTCTCACGTAGTTGAAACACAAAGCTCATTTTTATTTTGTTATAAATTAACTCTGAAGTGAATTTGGTTGTTGGTAGGGGGCTATCAGGTTCATGATCGGTGGAAGAATTCCTAAAACCTTCGATAGAGGAAACTCTCAAGAATTTCACAGTAAAGATCATAGAGGAGTTACGAAAACGTTCTCTTTCTTTGAAAAATCTGGACTTCCATACCTCAATGTCTCCTAAAGTTGGCCAGACCACATACTTCAAAGATTCGAGTGGTATTTGGTGCAATTCACCAGATTTTCAGTTAGACCAGCGTCGAAAGTTGTGTTTATCAAACTTTCGCGATTAATAGAAGTCCGCTTTGTCGCTGTAGATCTGAATTTCTGTTTAGGAAATATTCTCGATTCAAAGACGTACGGGTTTATAACCCCTCTTAAACCTTCAACATAGCTGCTTCCTTGTTGCTAGACCCTGCACAAGTGACTTTTCCCACTGGACTCTATGTTTGGTCAAATAATTCATAACATCCTTTTACCCGAACTGTTTCATTTGTAATACTATCATAACATTTTGTTCACAAAAAGGTTACTTTGTCCTTAATAGGGTTGAAGAATAGGGTCATGATGTAGGTGTTACCACGTATTGATTAGTTGAAAGAAATTTGCAAGAAATAATTTCAATATTTTTTGATGGGAATTCTCTCTCATTTTTTCAAAATAGCGGAGGGAATGGAAGCGTTTCAACTACATGAAGGAATATCGGTGAATCATTGAGCATTTGTTATTGCGGTGGCAGAGTTGTGATGCGGTGGCGTGCCTGTCTCTCGTGCTGGCCCTCGCCGTCACCTCGTGGCAGCAGTCCGAGCTGCTGCTGCGCCTGCTCTCCCGGCACCAGCTGGTCGCTGTCAAGGTGAGCTTGCCTCCGAGTACCGATAGTCTTCATTGAAAAAAGTCACGGTAAGCTCGCCTCTGACTGGCCGCCTCTTGCATCCGATAGTGTGTTACCGAAAATCTTCATTTCTTGAATTATGAAATTATCTCCAAACATTATTTCAGCAACATGAAATACGTTCTTGAGGCAGCGAGAATGTAAGGCCTGGAAAAGATTGAAAGGATAAATTTATAGCTTCCTAGAAGTGTCTTGTAGAGGATGTTGAACAGATGTATGGAGGGCAGTAGCTCCTTCATTTCTAGGCCTGATCATAGACTTGGCAACATAGCAATGACATCTCACAACTGTTCATAACTATGGCACCCGTTTTTTAAAAGGAATCAAATGAAAGTAAATGAGAAGCTCGGTATAATTTCTATCAGTAAGTGATGTTGTGTGTGTGATCCATAATTACTCATGTGTGTAAAGATATGTTTTTATATGTACATTTTGACTCATTTATTGTGTACTTTTGATTTATATGCGCTTTATAAAAAAATAGATTGCACTATTCAAAGTTCCACAGTTTATTGATCCATCTGCGGTCCGCAGGTTGGTGTGCACGTCGTCGCTTTAGTCGCTGTGGCGTTGGGGCTTCATCGTCCGCAGGCTAATCGGGTGCACCTCAATCAGAAATCGCCTTGTGGACGCCGTTCTCGTGATGGGTGAGATATATTTTGGCTGAATGACCCCATTTTTAATTATTTTTGTTGTTGAATGTTCTTTTTTGAATCAGTCGCTAGTTGAATACCCTATAGTAACTCCGATTTGTCCACTTCATTGGATTCTTCCGATATTTAGTTCAACTTTGATGATACAAGTTACAGTTGCTTACAATTTTATCTAATTCGATGAATTATTTTCCTGTAGCATGCACAACAGCCAGCTGACCGAGGACTCCTTGAATGCTTCCAGTGATATTCTGGGAAATTCTTTCCCTGCTTCACCGCTCGTCGTGTCATCTGCTCAGTCTGCAGCGGTCAGCAATTCATGCCCCACTGCTTCTTTGCCTCTCTCACCAACGCCTCTTATCGCGAGGAAACAGACTGAGAATACCTTTTGTCCTACATCTTCCTCTTCTACTAAGCTTAACCCTTTTCTTGTTAGTCCCCAAAAACTTGGGAGTAACAGTATATTCTCTTCCAACACCGATGTAAGAAATAAAAGTATGAATCCATCGCAACAGAAACTGTCCCTTAGGCCAAGCTCTCTTGGAGAAACTTTGAACACTTCTCTCGAAGGTCTCAGTTTGGGTGCCGAAAAATCTTACCCTAACTCGAGAAACTCCCTGTCTCGTAGCAACATCATTGGTGGGAGCTCCAACCAAAATGGTATGGTGCTGCGGTCACAGCAAGCCATGTTCACACAAAACACAAGCGGTATTGCTCAAGCGTCGTGGGTTGCTGGTGGCTATTGGGGCAGTCCCAGCAAAAACAAACGTTTGCCTGCAATTCAGCCCTCTGCACCAAATGGCCCAGTCATAGTCAACAACGGAGATGCCATTTCCCCTTCTAGACCGTCGAGTCAAAGTTCAGGTTTTGTGTCGCATGGCAGCGAAAGTCACTCATCAGCTGACGGCGCTGCTTTGAACCGTAATATTCTTGCTCGAAACATTGAGAACGACCGCTCTTCGGTGGCTTCCGAACCTGCTTTCATGTGGAACTTTGAAGCATGTGAAACTTCATCACAGGGCTCTCAAAACACCGAATATCGGTCACTTGCTTCTTCAAATGCAACTGTGCGCCGCAGGGCCACTCCATTCATGCCTGGCTACCCAGCCAGTGACTGCCAGTCACTTCTGACAGGCACCACTGCTCCATCTTCCCTTCTCTCCTCTGCATCTGGGGTGATGGCGCCTTACCAAGACTGGCGCACTCGGTCTCCTATGGAAGACATGCAGAACATGAGGGCTTTGAGTCGTCTTAGCCAGCACGAAATTAGCGACGATAATCTCAGTTTGATGAGCAACCGTTTGGTGAACCCTGTCATGTGCGGCGCCCATAATGCTGGCGGATCGTCGCTCCGTAATCCTTGGGTGGCCTTCATTCTTGGCATGAGCATCATGGCAAATTTAGTGCTAGTGGTCGTCCTCCACAAAAATGGCACTTTGGATGCGTTGATTCGGTGATGTTTTGTGGCCCTGGAAAGTTTCAACATTCTAAAATCTTCCAAAAGTGTTTGAAGCATATGAATGTGTCTAGTGTTAACTTCTATTTTTGCATTATTGTGTACAATCTGTACGGTTTTCGTGTACAACTGATAGAAAATCTTGCAACCGACGCTCTTGCCTGCTCTCTCACACACTCATAGCCCTGGGAGCGTAGTTCGGAAATAACGAGGTAATGATTACCTCTGGTTGCTCATGTACGAGAGATATAATTTTCTGATAAATACCACAAAATTTACCCCTTATGCGATTCGTTTTCATTTGTGTACATATTGCCTAAAACTTTCAGCTGATGCAAAAAGTCATTTTTGCCAATTATTTCAATGCTTGACTCGTGGAGCTCAGAATCTGTTTACCAGCTGCGGTATTGGGCGCAGTTTTTGTCTCATTGTGATCTTCGAGTTTGGAAACGTAGTTTGGTGCATGGGCAGTTGTTAAATTTGTTATTTAATGTTCAGTGTGTTTTTATAAGCAGTGATTACATTTTCTTGTAAAGGTCAGGTCATTGGTGTGTGAAAGTAACAAATTGTCTTGTCGACATTTTATTGCTTGTCAGTATTTCTTCTATTTTACATGCCTGAATAATCTTGTCTGCAGTTCCTCATCAGGATAACCATCAATTTTTTCGCTGTTGAACAGTGTTATTGCGTGGGACAGCCTGAGAATAATTTTAGATGTTGAAATGCTCAACGACAGCGTATGGATTCGCCATGGATGGAGTTCATGCTCACAACTGTGGTGAAGTGTTGATGTACAAATTCTTCACGTTCATATTCTTGGTTGATTATGTACGTTGCCACAATTTCTCATACCTATTTGTTTTTGCTGTGTTCAAGTTTTTCATGCTATTTTCTTTGTTTTTATGTGATGTGTTCAGATTATTCATGCTGATTTTTTACTTTCTTAAAGTTGAAACCTTCATTTGTGTTCGTTACGGAGCTCAGTTCCTCCGTGTGGCTGTGAATTCATTCTTAGAATTTCGATGGCACAGGAAGAGCATCAGTGAGATGCGAGGTGTTATGAAGCATAAATTGTAATTTGATCGTGTGTTCGTGTGTTGAACCTTCATAAATAAAAGTGACAACTAACTTGTAAATCTAATGTAGCAAAAGTCCCACTGTAAAACGTGTCCCTTTAGTTGCTCTGCTCCTTATTGAATCTCGGCCACGAACAGTCCATGCATGAGGTTTTGAAAATCAAGTCAATTTCTTGTGCTAGTCAATGTATTCAATTTTGATCTGTCTATTTTGATCTGTCTATTTTGATCTGTCTATTTTGATCTGCCTATTTTGATCTGCCTATTTTGATCTGCCCGATTTACTGCATTCGTACAAAAATTTATTTCGGAACTCAGCTATCAAATAGTTTTAAGTTAATTCTTGAGTGCTTGTTTTGAGTTTTGGGCATTGTTACAATTTTCTGTAATAAATTGAAATTTTTTACGTCTATAGTCTTTTTTTCCCCGCAGGGGGAGTGTTGGGATCCACCAAAGGTCGTTTTCGTCAAAGACATTTATTTTATGTGTAAACTTTGACGTCTAAGTCAAAAAATGACCAAGCCAATTTATGTTTGAGCAAACGTGAACGCTGTTACACCTGGGATGTACATACTAGGTCACTTGCTCCGTCACATCTAATTTTCCGTATCTCTTTTGTACCTGCTATACCTGACCTCACGGTGGAGTACCTCACTCAGGGGCTTTGTGCAACCCCCCGGACCCCGATGCCTCTAGGTGGTACTGCCTGTAGATCTTTGATAGTCAAAGGAAAGCGTTTCATCTCAAGAAAATATTTTAAACTGGAGGTAATGTTACTTCTCGCGGAAATCCCCTCAGGGGTAAACAACTATTATATCTATAGGAATTAGTACTCGCATGGAAAAAATGTGAGGGCCCGAGCTGAGAGTTAGGTAGGCCTTTTTGTTGAAATAAAATGTTGTTTTTGCTATGTTAAGGATCACCTTTTTTCGGTTCAATGCTGTCCTGTTTTTCATCACCTCTGACTTTCTTCTTCAACTATTATCTTATTTCTTGAATTTCTTTTCAACTTACTGTTTTTATGCCCCTTCTACATAGATTCCTCATTCCCTTATCTCCATGCTAAATGGTGTCTTCCTCCTTCCTCTCTTCGATACGCTCTTTTTTTGTAGCGGTTAGGTAGGCTTGAACTAAATTATAATCTTAAGCTTTTGTTGTGGTAAGGACCATTTTTTTTGTGATGTTAAGGACCATTTTTTGTTATGTTAAGGACCATTCTTTGTTATGTTAAGGACCATTTTTTGTTATGTTAAGGACTTCGGTCTGTTTACTACTCTCCTGTTTAGTTTAGTTTTCATGAATCGGGGGAAAATCAGAGGATTTGAGTTGCGATCACCCTTGGCCTAGTGATTATGAACGTTCGCTTTTTTAGTGATAAGTCCCAAGTTCGAGGTCTACATTGCAAGCTCTCTGGCCCTCTCTGCTGGAAGAAAGCAGTTATCCGTAATTCTCCATCAGACCTTGGTGTGGTAAGGTACTGACTCCACTGAAGTAACCGTCATTAATTAGCCGTTATTAATTAGGTACTTGAAAAACCAATGTATCAACTGTACTTGTTCAACTTCAGGATAGAACATACTACTTAACAGTTGTATCTTTCTAAAGGTGTGCTTGTATGTGCGGGAGTGACGAGGCCTGAAGTTATGAACGAACCCTATCTTCATGGCAATGCTCCACATTTAGTAATCAAGCAAAAAAAGCTTTTCAGTTTATTGAAAAAAGCTCATTCAAAGGGAGGTTCCTCTCTATAGGATACAACCATCAAATCTAGGGAATTAGCGCTCCCAGGAATAGAAGTCAAGGTAGGTTTTTTTGAACAATATTTTTGTTGCTTAAGGACCATTTTTCTCGGTCCACTGTTGTCCTGTGTTGAGTATCTACTACTTTTTCCATTTTGTCTGGTTTCCTGAACTTCCTTCTTTACTGTTTCTTTGCTCAGGCGATCTTGTGTAGGAACACCTGTGCATAAATTCTCCTTTCCCTTGATTCCATACTGAACGGTGCTTGTCAGCTTACTCTTTGGGAACATTTTTCTTGTGGTCCGGGAGGCTCAAAGTCTAATCTTTAAAGTGAAGTATAACTTCTATCCATCGTATTGTATTATTCTTATAGAAATTTGCTCATTCTATGAGTTACAATGCTGTGTCTAAGGTTTGAATTACGTTCTAGCTATTTTGTCATATGTTATTTAGTGACCTTAAGTTTATGTTTAAATACCTTCCCTTCAGAAATTTTCAGTTACTTGAAAGCTAAGCTAAGTAATATGGAGAAGTCAGGACAGTTTGGTGGTAAGAGCTACAAGAAGCTCAGAGGCCAGAGGATTCCAGACACAACGGATGCACGTAAGTGAACAATTTCTATGTCATTGTCTTTTTCTGCTTGCTTCTCTTGGCATCTGCTCAAACTTTCTCATTATGTAAAATGGTTATTGGTCTTGCTTGAGAAGTTGACTTGTTCGAAAAGTTGTCTCCATGGACAAACCGTCTCTTTGGATTTGGACAAACTCTCTCCCGACTGCCAGTGCATTTCCATCTCGTTTTATTTCAAATGTTGAATATTCTGTTGGCTTAATGTACTGTAGTCCTTGTTTATTTATCTTTGCCTTAGTCACTGTAAAAGAACGTGATTTAATCGCCAGTTATGACATCAATAAGTCTCTTTTGTTTACGTTCTCAGCTAGAGGTAAATCTAATGCTGATTCCGGAGACGGTGTGTGCGACAAACAGGCGGCTTTATCAGGAAAGGACAAGAAAAACTCCAAAAACTTCAAAGCAAAGGCATCTGCTGCACCAAAAATTGCAATCCTATCCCGCAGTCGGCCCAACTCAGAATCATCGAATTGTTCCACCCATGAATCCTCTGTGCTCGATGCTGTCAAAAGTGGATCGGTGAAGTCGTTGTCCGATTGCGGAACCTGTGACACGGCTGTTAATTCTAAAACAAAAGCCTCCGTTAATGCAAACGAAGGCAGTTCCGACAAAAAAGTGCAGGAGAGCACTATTGCTGTTGAGGCCTCAGAAGAAACTGGCGGTGAAGTTCAAGTTCAAGGAAAATTATCTCCAGCTGGTGATGGTGCTCCAGAGAATTCTCACGCTGCCATCGGAGCTGATAACCAAGCTGATGAGGGCAATGAAATGGCTAGGCAGCAAGAAGAAAACAAAGTGAGTAATGTAATTGTTCATCATTTTCGGAATGAGACGTTCAAATTAGTAGTTTCCTTAAAGAGCAAAAAATGGATAGATAAGTGAGTCTTATAATTGTGAAGTTGATGATTCATGATCGCAACTGCTCGCTTCTTGGAGAGTGCACCTACCGGAAATATATCTCCGGCTTAGTTAAAGGAGTAGCACCTGAGAAATCTTTCCCTTTTCCTCTCTCCGTTTATCTTTTAGAATTATCGCTCTTCTGTTATTGCTATCCCCAGCTTGTTATTGCTCAAGCAACACTTGTTGCAGAACATTGTTTTACCTCAGGACTTGTGGTCAAATTTGTTGGATAGGCTGCAGCTTTCCTTCTTATCCTTTCTCTACTTCGAGGGGGAAAATGTGTGGGGACCCGAGCGGTGAGTCAGGTAAGCCTTCTTTTTGTTGAAATGAAATGTTTTTTTTTATGTTATGGACCACAGTTTTTCGGTTCACTGTTGTCCTGTTTATCAGCACCTACTACTTTCTTCAACTTTTATCTTGTTTCATGAACTTCATTCTCATTTTACTGTTTCTATGCCCCTTCTGCATAGGTTCTGCGTTCCCTTATCTCCATAGTAAATGGTTCCTTCCTCTCTTCGGAATGTTTTTTTTAGCGGTTAGGGAGCCTTAAACTAACATCTAATCTTGATCCTTTCTCCTTTGTTGAGAAGGCTGACGCCTTCTGAAAACTTTCTGCTTAAGTATATTTCATGCTTCATCTGTCTAATAATTTTTTGTCTCACTGAGAAGCTTATTGCTTTTATGGAACTATTTTAGAGTGGACACTTATAATTCTTTGCATTGAAGCAACTTTTCATATAGTGATGTTGTATTGTGACAAATTGTATGCTCTAGATTTTCAATTCTAGTTAGACATTTTGGTTGGTTGATTAGCTTTTAAATTACGTCATTTTTAACCTTGAGAATTGAGTGTAATTGTGTTCCCTGTGGCAGTTTGTTCAGTGGACATTTCAGCAATGCATTCAAATTCTTCAAGTGATTTAGTTTTTCCCGTGCATATGAAAAGTGTACGAAATGATGTAGATCATTCAGGAAAAAAAAAGCCTTCAAATAATGAGAATCGTCTAAAAACGATTTAGATTTCTGCTTTAGTGTAATTCTCTCTGTTGCAGGCACTTTTGGAAGCATACATCGCAGAGGCCTCAGCAAGGCTGAAGGAGAAAGCTGACCTGCGCGCTGCCAATCTCGCCGCTTCTGAAGACCGCTCCGACCTCCCTGGTGGGAAGCTCGACTCCAGTCTAAAGAAGAACACAGCATTTATCAAGAAACTGGTGAGAGACTCGTGTGTCTGTTTTCTATTATTATTGTTCATTGGTAGCTTGAATTGCTCCACAGTTTTTCTTCTAATCAGCTGCATTAGGGCAATGCTGTTATTTTCGATTGTGTGTACTCTTTTCAGATAATCTTTTTTGCTTTTGTCTGGGAGTGTTGAGGAATTCAATGCTTAACTATATTCAATTGGTTCAGCGCAACTTGACGGAGGCCCAGTACCAGAGCCTGAGCAAGGAAGCGTCCGGCCTGAACTTGTCTCGCTACATCGGCGAGGCTGCCAATGCTCTGCTGGAGTGCCGGCTCAAGATGAACGACGTGCAGTCGTGCGTGCTGCTGTGCTCCGCCCTGCACCAGCGCTATGCTGACTTTGCGCCCACCCTCCTCGCCGGCTTCACCAAACTGCTCACAGAGAAAAGTGATGACAAGGTAAATGATCTGTGAAGTAAATGAACATGTGCTACGTGAAGTGGAAGGTCTTTGATGAATGCATTAATTCATCCATTGTGTGGCTAGTGAACTACTCATAGGGTCTGAATCGAGTGAAGTAGTAGCTCTACTTTTCCATGATATCATCAGTACATTCTTCATACTTCCTGAAGGGTTCAGGGCTTCTCAGGTGTAGTGTAGGATTCCTTAGGACTTTCAGAGAAGAGGGTTATGATTTAGGTAGAAGATTATCTCGCACGTCCGGAGAGGGCTCAAGCTACAGACGCTCTAAAGAATTAGCTAAGTATGTGGCACTAAGAGAGGGTAAGTTTATTCATTTGGGTAGAAGGGTTGGCAGTTCTTCCTTTCATTGGATAGACCACACAAAATGGAGGCTCTATTATTGTTCTCTTTTTAATTTTACACAATAGGTAAGTCGAGCCGAAGGTACGCATTGCGTATTCATTATCATCTTGAGTGAGCAAATAATTTGAAATAAGATTGAAATAAGTTAACTTACTTCAAATACTAAAATACTTGTTTCAAATACTTAAAAGTAAGATGCTTCTGAAATATTACAAGGAGGAAACCTTGTCATTTGATGAACATCGACTCTGCTTTGAACTAGTGATAACTGGTAATGGCGCCATTAAAGTGTGTAATTAACTTACATTATCGATTGCTCCTTCAGGCGAGCAATATGAGCAAGCTGCGCGTGGACCTGCGGCTGTTTGCGGAGCTTGTGGCCGTGGGGCTCTTCTCTCAGAAGGAGGGCCTGCGTCTCCTGGGTGAGCTTTGATACTGCTTTGCTTTTCTCTTCGGTGTTGAGTAGCTGCGTGCTTACTTCAACACTAGCTTGCTCGCGGTTGGGAACACTATTGATGCAAGCTTTAATAGGCTAACGGTCGCGCTATTTATTCAAGGGGAGCCTGTCCTTCTCCTAGGTCTCCTAAGCCCCCTGGTATCACTTAATATACATTTTTTCTGAAAATTAGTTGTGAGTTTTTTGTAGATGGTTATGCACTATGCACCAAATAGTCCTTTTATCTCTTTGTGGGAAGGTTATGGTAGTTACTTCAGTTGACTCTGTTGATAATGTTTTTCTTGTCTATTTTCCCCATTGTGTAATTTTAATAGCCTATAGGAACACTAACAGCCACTTTTCACCTGACGAGACATTTTCAAGTTTATGAGTTTGATAATTGTATTGCTTGTGTAGTATTTCAGTTTTTACGGTTTTGATAACCTTTTCTTTCATTAAGTATCAAAATTAAGAAGCCTTTTTAATTTTACTTTTCGTTTATTAGGTTCATTGAAAGCTTCGATTAAATTGTGTAGATTAGATGCGAGTTTATTTTGGCTTTCCAAATCTTGTGTTTTGTTATTGTTGCATTCGAAATTATTTTTTTTTTGTAATTGAGCTTCACTTCGTACATGGCAGGGAGCGTCCTGACGTCACTAGTATCCAACGACAAGAAGGAGCACAAGAATGTGTCTGTGATCGTCAGCTTTTGTCGGTACTGCGGCGAGGACTTCATGGGGCTCCTGCCTTCGCGGGTGGATGCTGCTGCCAAGGCCCTCAGCATGATGGTGAGTAGTGCCCAGCTCGAGAAGTTTTCTAGGTGCCTTGAATACTCTCGACTTGAGACATTTCGTAGTAGTATTGAACTGAAGAATAATTGGGCAGCGATGTTGTTTATGAAGAGTTAGTTCTGAGGTACTGATTTGTGGGAATAATAGAACTTCTCCGTTTCATAAATTGGTGGATTATCTCCTGTTGCTTTCACGAAGTACTTATTGCGTGTTTTATGTTGAAGTTTTGCTTGTATAAAACTTAGTAATTCTGTAGCTGTTTTTGAGTAATAAACAGGAATGATTAGCGTGAAATTAGGAACGATTTGAAATCTGGGATCTGAGCATTAAGCAAGAGAATATAAGTGCAGTGTGTTGCTTTCTCATCGTTTTGTTGACAGACTGATTTAAATTGCAGTTTAATTATTGCTAAATACTTCTGTCATTTTCTCATTTCTATTTTTTAATTACATTTGTTTTGTTAACAGTTTTTTGGACGTACTCTTCATGCATGCAGTGAGTTACTCAACATATTCGTTTTCTTACTGACCTAGTGAGTAAGGTTCAAATTGGCCAACTACGTAGCCCACATTGGCACGCGCTAGGATTTATTCTCTCGGCCAGCGAGGAAGGTTCAGCCGTGAGAGCCAGATGGTTGACGTCGATTGATCTTGAACTTCTATGTAGTTTAAAATTGAATCTAAAATAAAATAGTGGAAGCTATGTACTGTGTCTAAGTACTATTCCCTTTAAGCTAATTCAACGTTGCGTGGGAAAGTATTCAGGGTAGGTTATTATTATGGGTACTTCTAGGACGCCATTCCGAGGAGCGACTTCTTGACGAGCGAGCGTCGCAAGAATGTCCGTCAGCTGATGCGGGACTACTACGCCACCCTCACCGAGCACGTCCTCCTGCAGCACAAGGTTGGTGACCCTGCTCGTTTTGTTTATCCTGTGTTCTTCTGATAATGACTGCGCAACCTTCAGTTCTTGTTATATCTTTCCCAACCTTACGAAATGGTTCGAATTCTTCACGTTTTGAGGTAAGGAATTCGCTCAACATTCTTATTAAAACACTTATTCGTAAAACACTTTATATCTCTGTAGTCTATAAAAAGGGACGTTTCGATGTTACTAACATCTTCAGGCTAAAAATTTACATACATATACCAGGCTTCTCCTCCCCATGTGAGGGTAGCCGACAGCAGGTGACAATCATCACTCTTAGGCACTAGGAGGCTAAAAATTGACTGAAAATTTCTCAGTCAAAATGCAAATCTAATTTTGTTAAAAATGCAAATCTAATACTTAAGAACCTAATACTCAATAGAACCTTGATATTTGAGCAGTTAATCTTTTTTTACATTCTTTTTGTATCTGACGTAGCTTGAGTGTAAGATTTGCATTTTTATCAATGTGACAGAATTCATTTTTGTACATTGTCAGCCTGAAGATGATGTTTGTAGCGTCAAAATATAGTTTTTTATAGAAACAGAGTTTTTAACATTGGACAGTGTTTTAGTAAAAATGTTGAGTGAATCCTTCTTATTTCACCACGAGAAGAACTTGAACTATTCTTGTAATATCCTTTTAGGCAAATCTTACATGTGTACAAATATTTATTAATATTAGTTTTACAATATTTTAAATCTTGGGGTTGACATTTTACAATAATGACCAGAAGGAGTTAAGGACCAAACGTTCTTTTCAGAACACGTGGACTTGAATATGGTTTTCATCTGCTGTACTTCACCGTCCGGTGAAGTGAAAAAGCTTTATGTAACATTCGAGTTTGTGTAGCATTACGTTTGTTTTGCATCCGAATTTAAAAACATAAATAGTGAGTGTGGACTGTCTTATGTGTTGGCATGATTTTGTTCATGTGCTTATTTACACTTAATAATGTATTGCGCAATATTCTGAAGAACCTGTCTACAAACTTGCTATATGAACATAATTTTTTGGAATGAAAACTCAATCTAAGACTTCATGTTGCAGTTAATCCAGCACGAGGAGCGCCACAACCGCCGCCTGCTGGAGACGCGTGGCGAGGTGGACGAGGCGCGCGTGGCTGCCGTGGCCACAGAGGTTGCTGTGCTCGACAAGTTGATGCAGCACACCGCCGCCATGGCCGACTACCTGCAGGAGCAGGTGCCTCAGCTGCCCACTGAAGGTGCGACCGTTGTATCTCTTTTTGCGGCATCTCGTGTTGTAGTGTAGATGCAACTTTGTGTTAAGTGTCTTTTATTGGCAAGTGTTTCTATGATTGGTGTGTTTCTTGTGTCATCTTGTAAAAGCCGACGTTCTATGCAAAGAGTAGAAGCGTGCGTCCGAGGTGAGTGTGAGGCAATTGTTTGGTTTCCATGAAGTGTGCTCAAAGTTGTGTGATTTTTCGTAGTCGTGTACTTTCCTCTCGCTTTTGACGTGAAAGTGCGTTTCTGAATAGAAATGGCTAATTTGTTATATTATGAGCTCAAACCTTTTCCTTTAGTTACGATTTGCAATTTATTTGGTAATCGCTGTCTTCTTTGCTTCGTTTTCTGAACGCAGCCTTTTCGCGATATTTTGTAGGTAGCGGCACATTTTATTTCCTATGCTAACAATGTTCAACCCTCAGATATTTTCAGTTAACATTATTTACTACCGTACCATGTGAAGGAAAAAGGTTTTTTTCTGCCTCTAGGAGAGCTAATGCAGTGTTGTCGTGCAGTAATAATTTATGTGATCATATCCATAACTTGCGTGTAATGGATATGAAACGCTAATCGGCTTTCTACTGTTTATTTATTGGGCTATTATTTGATTGATTTAGAGAGAACTGGGCAAATTTCTTCTAGTTAGTTTTACTGCCTTTCAATTCTAGTTATTTTTACTGCGTGTAGTTGCGCCTTAAACTTGAAATAATGTAGACCACGGACTCTTTCCTTTTACGGAACTTGAACGATTCAGAAATGTTGAAAGAATCGAAAAAATACCTTTCTTATGCTGGCAGCGATTGACTTCTATCTTGTGTGCTACTTTTTAGTAACGCTTTTCAAGGCTTCCTGTGGCTGGTGCTCTCCTAATTCTCTCTTTTGGTGCAGTGTATGAATCAAGTATTTAACATATTTGAGTCTTCCGTCTCTCACTTGATTTATTTCCTTCTTCTTTTAATTCATTCATGAATTCCCTTCTCTTTTCAAGTTTTCCATCTTCATGACTCAGTGACTCTTGAGGTGAAGTTATTATAGTCGAGCGTCTTTCAAAGAGGTGTGTGTATACTTGAAGTTTCTCTCCTACTTAGCAACTGTAGAGGGTTTTGCAACCAACGAGAAACTCTGAACGACCAGCAGCAGGTTTGGAAGCGAGGGGTGCGATTGTCTTACCGTAGGCTTGAATTTTTCATTTTCTCTCTTTGAGTGAAGCCTTACATATTTTGGTAAACTCCTGGTCGAGAACTGTCCTTTATCTGTATCCTCCTTCCTCATTTTTTGTGAGAGATCCTTCCAGTTGGTGGAAGCTCTGCTTATAGACCAAGCTGATGTTCTTCATAGGAGTTCTAGGCCCATCATGGGAAAACAACTATTGTATCTATGTGAATTAGCGCTCCCAGGGGGAAAATGTGAGGGCCCGAGCTGAGAGCTTGGACAGGAGTAGGCCTTCTTTTTGTTGAAATGAAATGTTTTTATTATGTTAAGGACCATCTTTTTCGGTTCACTGCCATCCTGTTTTTCAGTACCTACTCCTTTCTTCTTCGACTTTGATCTTGTTTCATAATCTTCTTTCCCAACTTACTGTTTCTATGCCCATTCTGCATAGATTTCGCGTTCCCTTGACTTCATACTAAATGATGCCTTCCTCCTTCCTCTCTTTGGATCGCCTTTGTTGCAGGTAGGGAGGCTTGAACTAACTTATAATCTAATCTAATCTTGGAGTTCTAGGAATTATAAAGAGAATGAATCACCATTCATGAGCATGTAATGGAACAAAATTTTCTCCTTCTAATTATTATTCACTCTGATTTGAACGAACATTCTGCAAAAAACTTTGCTTACATTATATATTTTTATCAAATTATGGCAAATCTCACAGGTTTGTATATATTTCGTTAGTAACTTAGGCCTCTTCTCATGCGTAGTGTATCTGGCAACTATCTAACGGCATGGCACCCCCTGAATTGGTGCTGACCATGAATGTGTTAATTGGGAAAGTGGTCCCTCATGAGCTTTAAGATAGGTTTAGGCGCGAGAGGTCTGTCGATCCTTTGTTATGGAGACTGGTATCTCCACAGGGATGCTGTTAAGCAATCTCAGCTATTACAAAGGGCACGTGACTTATATCTTTTGCGTCCATTTTGATTTATGGCGGTTACATGATTTCTTTGCTATCTCTTCTTGTCCCTATGATTTTATGCTCAGGGTTGATCCTGTGTGGGAACACATCTTTTTCATATATTACCCATTTTGAACAGTCCACACTAAACGGTCTCTGTTCTTGGTTCTCTTAAGATCATCTTTGATGTGGCTAGGATGTCTTAGATTTGCAGATGTAATAATGTTGTTAGGTGGCGACTGGAAAAGAACAGATTAACTTACATTTGATGAGGAAGATAATTATTTTGGTACGTGTGTGTTGTAATCAGCCCGTGAAGGTGAAGAGGGAGGACTGCTTCTGGAAGAGGACGGCTCAGGAGGGAGCTTCGCTGCCCTGGATGCCGGTAATCTGTGGGAGGACGAAGACAACAAGGCTTTCTACACCAACCTACCTGAACTCAAGGCTCTCCTCCCTTCTATACTCTACGCCGAATCTGAAAAAATTCAGGTATTGTCCGCATTATTCGTGAAGTGTTTCATGTTTTTAAATTTTTTAGTGAACAATTTTTTGGAGGTGATGAAGTCGGTAGTTCTATTTCTATTAGGTTGGTGCAAATTAATGTCTAGTTTTTAGAATGAGTGTTTAAACTAGATTTGTCAATTATTTACATTCTGTTATAAGTGATAGATATTTCTATGACGAAACAGAGCGTTTTTCTTTCAGATTATCTCTGTTACGTTCATATTTTCATGAATATTGGCGTCCATGTTTGTCCCATCTTAAGATCACAAAAAATATTTTACTGTACGAGTTTTATGAAGGTGTTAATACAAGTGTGGCAGCAAAATATTCAGAACACTTATGGAGATGATGTAGTGAATGAAAGAAGTTGCAGAAGATAGTTTTCGAAGTGTTGATTTCGCTTTAAAAGATGAGCTAAAGTAAGGTCATCCAAGAACACTTGATTCCGATCAGTTGAATGTTCTTGCATTCAGAGAATCATACTGTTACCCTGAGGGGAATAGCAAGACAGTTCGACGTAGCCCATACTACCTGCTTCTGATTTCCATTTGTTGCGAGGACAACAGAACCATTTTAGTGCACTGAAATTGACTGAAAGAGATGATAACCTACAGAATTTTACAAGTGAAGCCTTTGTACACCTCTTGAAATGTGAAATGAGGTCATTCAAAGCAATGGAAAGTATGTTAATGAATATATGTTTTCAGTCATTGGCTTTTTAATTTTCACTCTAAATCTTTATATCGGACATTACTTTTGCACCAACCTGAAAACTAGACTCCTTTTATCATGAAATATAGTCTCCTCACCTTGTTTAATATTGGTTGGCTTGTTTTAGCCATTATTATTTTCTAGAAGTTGGCTTCTCGCAATTGCAGATAAATGTTCTGGAGATTTCAAAGCATGTGAGTTAAATGACAGTTTTGAAGCAGAAGGAGGTATTGGCGACAGAGGATTAGCACTATCTTGAAGTGATGCTGTATTAGAGCCAATTGATATTGTATTATTGAATGGTACAGTGAGCTTCTACTAGATGGTAGCAGAGATTCAGGGTCTTGTATTGAAAATTAGTTAGAGAAAAACGTAGATGTCACTCCTGCCAACAACGATTTTGTTCCCGTGCAAAAGTAGTAATGGTCAAGAAAAATGCTGAGGATTATACTTTGTCATCTGAAACGTGTGTTATTGTGCTGATCTTTTTAATTACGTTGGTTCTTTCTATATTAAACTGAATATTTCAATATACAAACCCATTTCTTATAAAAAATGGCTATATTTTAGGTGTTATGATAGGCATGAAATGCTTTTTTAAGCTGTGTTTTCGTGGATCATATTTAGTTTCTGATTTCTGTTGGTCGTCTTCAGACTATTTTATGCAGCATTCAATTAATTTCTCTTTTTTTGTACTGCCAATGTTATCATGCTTCTTGTACCTATATGATGCAGTGCAGTTCATTTTAGAAATCCTTGAATAAAACAGGCTTTTGTAGAATTATAGAAAGATCCCGTTATTTTATCAAAATGCCGCGCTCTTGAGTCATTTCTTGTCCAGGTAGGTCAAAGACATTCGCATTTGTAAATAGTAATTTAATGTAACCATTGCTATAGTTATCCTATTTTCGAGGGATTCATAAAAGTATTATTCGCAGAAGTGGAAGTTTTATTCGCAGATCTTCATTCTCTACTGGATTTAGGGCTCTTCTTGTCACGGCTAACATTTTCTCAATTGCCAGCATGTGGTGTATTTCATTTTGCCAGAAATAACATAATAGCCTATTATAAACTAGCTATTATGGCAGTATTTAGTCTTATCAGAACGCTAATCGGAGCCTGACACCCGTGATACGTCACAGGCGCCGTCTTCTGACGAAGGAGCCAACGAGTGCGAGAAGAGCGACGAGGACGAGCTCGTCGAACCCGACGCAGAAGTTGTGGATGCCAGTGAAGTGGCACAGAAAGAAGAGGAAGAGGAGATGATCGCGACCGAAAGCGAAGAGAAAGGTGCGTTTCATCTTCTTTTTGTAGATAAGTAATTCACTTGAGTTCGCTGTTACTTAAGTCGTTTTCTTAAGTTATTTGAATATACATGATTTTGCTACTCTACAAATTTGTGTTGAGATACCGTTTAGTTTAGTATTTTTTACACCATTGAGTTGCACATAACTTTTTGACTGTGGTTTTTGGTAAGAATCCTCAATGTCCATTAATTGAAATCCGTAAATTATTTTCTATTAGCTTTTGTGCAAGGGAGTGTATAACTCTGATAGTTTTTATCTGTCACGTTAACATGTTTTGACCTGTTATGTTGACGTATTCCACTGAGTTTAAGGAGCTTTTCATTTATCTAGAAAATCTAGTTTTTGATTGTAAGTTTGGGCAAAGAGCTTTGCTATGACATAACTGACGCAGATGTTAAGCTTACTTCAAATTTAACTTGAGCTGCATCTGTTATCACTCGATGTTGGTCGTACGAGTCCTTTAATTGAATTTAGGGGTATTTTCTCATGAATGCATTTCAAAATTACGCTTTTGGCTAATTATTTCTGTGAAATAACGGTTGAAAATGAAGAAATGTTTTCTTGTCCTTTGCAGTTGGCACATTATCGAACAAAAGTGCGAAGCAGAAAATAATGTTCCAAGAGTTCCTGAACACTCTACCCAGCTGCATCAACAGGGAGCTCATCGATAACCTGGCGCTCGAATTCTGCCTCAACTTCAACACTAAGCCGCTCAGGAAGAAGCTCGCTAGGTAACGTCTTACCAATTAGATCACACTCGGCTTTCTATTCATACTACTTTTGTTGGCTCTATTTCTAAAAATGAAACTCCTGTTACTACATGCGATACTGTTTTTTTTGTAGTTATTGAGGTGATCTCAATTAAAAAAGCATAATCTTTATTGATATTTTCATTGTAATATTTTATTTGTTGCACAAAAAATTTAAATGCTGACAGGATTTTTAGTTGCATTGACATAGCTTTGATACTCGTAGTACTCACGTTTAGAAATAGACTTGTTAGTTTTGGAGTGTTTCTCTTCTCAGGAATTCTTCACTTGACATTAGTAAAAGTTGTTGAAATCCCTTCCATCCTTTCAAGCAGCTTAGGATAGGCAGTGGATCTAGGTTTGTTAAGTTTGTTTATTCTACGCCATGGAGACTAGCGCCCCGGAGAAGATATTTTTAGGTTACCTCAGCTATAGAGAGACCTTGAGACGTCTGTCTTTCGTGCTCACTAGACTTTTTTCAATTTTCCTGCTATCTGTGTTATCTCTTTGTTTTTTCTTCCTCTTTCTTTACAACTTGCTGTTTCCATGCACAGGGTAGCCTGTGTGGGAACACCCTTCGTGCATGGATTCCACGTTTTCCAAAGCCTGGTCGATGAATGGTTTCTAACTGTCACTGTCTTGAGATGGCTTTTGTTGTGGCAAGGGAGTCTTAAATTAATTTAATAATATAAACTGTACCATCTTGTACAGTAGGGAAAAATGGTAGTAGATCAGATCATGCATTTGCAAAGCCAGCCTTCAGTTATTACGCTGGTAGAGGGCCTTGCAGCTTTGAGGGCATGCTTCTTCTTTTAACGTTTGTTCACACGTGATGTGATGTATGGGGTAATTTCTTTCACATGTACTTGTGAGAGAAGAAGAACCTGGTGAAAACTTTGCCTCAAAAGGACGCTTATTATTTAGAATGCATAAAAATCTAATTTTATTCTCTACTCATGAAGAACGTTCTTTTCTCAAGTTAGAGAAACTTTACGAAGCAAGCGCCTCTCATGGAGTCTGATGACTTGTGTAATTGCTCCCCAAATTGACAGTATTACCAAACTTACCTTTGTGTGTGCGGTGCTAGGACCCAGAACTTCAGTGGCTTGAGATGAAATGTCGATTTTTTACTTTTTTGCTGTGGAGCCTTGCTCTAATTTTCATTATCATTTTTTCCGCGTGTTCAGTTTCGTTTCGTTTTATTTTCATAGACACGTTAAGGTTCAGTGGTACTACGTTGGTTTTCCATCCCTTGTTCAACCCTTCAGGGGGCACACAAATGCAGTAGGTTTGTCTATCCTGTGCTATAGGGGCTGGCTTTCCCAGAGGAATACTGTTAGGTTTTCAGTTATAGATAGACCTTAGGGACTTTTAGCTTTTGTCCTCGCTTTGCATTTTTATTTTCACACCTTCATTGCCATCTTTCTTTGTTTTTTTCCTTTTTATTCCTAACTTTGCGCTTGGTATCCTATGGAGGAAGACACTTCATGCGTAGATATTCCATTTTCTAAAGCCCACGTCAATTTGTGTTTTCTTTTTCTTCTCTTAAAAATGCATATTATGTAATCAGAACGATTTAAACTAAGTTTTTATTTCACCTTGTTAACTTGATGTTTCAATATGCAGGCTATCTTATGTGGGAACACACTTAATGCATTGATTCCCCGTTTTCTTCAGTCCTAACTTAATGGACTCTTCTTTTCACTTTCTTGAGATCACCTCTGATATGGCTAGGCGTCTTAAACTAATATAACGAGAGCAGTCCTTTACTCAAGAATGGGCTCCTCGGAACTGCTTCTACCTTCCATAATATGACCTCTGCAACATGAATGATAGTACAAATATTTACAGTGTTCCAAATGTTTATACATTTTCCATGATCATGCTTTGTTTAATTCTGGAGTATCAATGCAGGGATTGGTATTCGACTGATTATAAGATTGTAATTATATAATGCTACTGTACTTCTACTTGCCTTCATAATGTAATAATGAGACTCAACTGTGCAGAGCTTTGTTTCTGGTGCCACGTCACCGCCAGGATCTCCTGCCCTTCTACGCTCGTCTGGTCGCGGCCCTCAAGCCCCTCATGCCTGACCTCCCACTCGACCTCATAGACAGGCTCAAAATGGACTTCCGCTACCAGGTCAAAAAGAAGGTAACTATTTTCCAACAGTGGCTTTTCTCTTACATTGTGGTCATAAATTTATCTCAAACATGTTAATTGTTGCTTAAGAATGAGCCCCTCAAAGGATACAATTATTGTATCTATGGGAATTAGCGCTCCCAGGGGGGCAATG